>VWZE01009718.1:253716-266133 GCA_013396675.1 Eubucco bourcierii | reverse complement strand
GTGGTGAAACACTGGCACAGGTTGCCCGGGGAGGTTGTGGCTGCTCCCTCCCTGGAGGTGTTCAAGGCCAGATTGGAGGAGACCTTGAGTAGCCTGTACTAGTGGGAGGTGTCCCTACCTATGGCAGGGGCTTGGAACTAGATGATCCTTGAGGTCCCTTCCAACCTTACCATTCTATGATTCTATGATTCTAAGTTACTGTTCTTGCTAGCATTCACTATTTGTTGCCAATGTTTCTTAATTTGGAAGAATTTGTTGAACATTAAGAGCTTTTAATTGTAAATATTTCTGATGAAGCCATTATCCTTGATAGTCTGAGCACTTACCCTATTCCTGAGACTGCTTCTATGTGTGGTTTTTCCATTTACCTCACACTACCCTCTTTACCTTGCAGCTGTGAAACTGCACAAGCTAAGGTAAACTCCATCAGCAGGTTACTGATGGAAAATAAATGTGCAGCAAGCATGTCAGGCGTCATGCCTTTCCATGTAGGAAGCTTGAGTCTGAGTACTGCCCCTGTGAGCCACTTGTGATATGAAGGAAGGAAAAATATTGTCCCGGGGTTGTGAAGGCCACCTCATATCTGCCAGGTATGGGGAAGTTACTCTGAAAGGGAAATTCCCTCATCAGCCTGGCCTGGATAATAGCTGCAGACTGGGCACATATATATAAGGTGAGAAGCATAAACATGGAGGAGTCTTCTTCAGAGTCAGTAAAGGCAGCCTAGGACTACGTTTTTAACACAATACCTTAACATTGAGATTACTGCATTACAGTTTTGATTAAATGCTAGTGGTGCTTATGGTTAAACATTCCCTGTGGCTTAAATGCTCCAAATAAATAAAGACCATGTAACTCTAATACTGTGTTTAAAACTCAGATGAAGCAATTTCATGCATCTCTAAAAGGGAAGAAATGCTGGAGTTCTAAAATCAAAATGCATTTATGCAGCGCTGTTATTCTCCTGTTTTCCTGGATGCATTTTGCCCATGTCACCAAGCATGCTGTGTCAGTAAGTTGGTGCTAGGCTGATGTCGTTCAAATCAGTTGCTGGTTTGGAGTTGAATTTCAAAAGCAGCAAGATGGTTTTCCAAAATGAAGCTGCTGATCCTTTGGAAATAATAAGATACCTGATAACATTACTTGACAAAACTTCTGGAAATGGAAGTGAAGCATTAGTTAAGTATATAAAATTATTTGAAGTGTTAAAGAAGACTACATTTTTTTTTCTCTAAAAGCATGAAAAAATGTATTAGAAGGCTTCACTAAGCCGTCATTGAACATTGCAGGTACATAATGAAAATAAACCTGTTTTGATTGACAAGAACCTCAAGATGAGCTGGCAACGTGTTCTTGAAGCTCAGCCAGTCACATCCTGTGATACATAAAAGGAACCTTGATCAACAGGTGATTCTACCCCTCTGCTCTGCTTTCATGAGATCCTACTTGGAGTACATGAACCTACTTGAACAGGTCCAGAGGAAGGCACAAAGATGATGAGAGGAATGGACCACCTCTCCTATGAAGAGGTTATTCAGCCTGGAAAGAGAAGCCTCCAAGGAGAGCTTATTGTGGTCTTCCAGTGTTTAAAGGAGGCATACAAGAAAGTTGGAGAGAGACTTTTTAAAAAGGGGTGTAGTGATAAGACAAGGGATATGGATTTTAAACCGAAGGAAGAGAGATTTAGATTGGATGTAAGGAAGAAATTCTTCACAGTAAGGGTGGTGAGATGCTAGAACAGGGTGCCCAGAGAAACTGCAGATGCCTCATTCCTGAAAGTGTTCAAGACCAGGCTTTGAGCCCCAACTTGATGTGATGGAAAGTGTCCCTGCCCATGGCAGGGGAGTTGGAACTAGATGATCTTTAAAGGTCTCTTCCAACCCAAACCATTCTGTAATTCTGTGACTTGACATTTCCCCCCATCTTTTTCCTTGTTCATTTGAGCACTGTTAGGAAGATGCCTGCATTTTCCCCAGCGAAGGCTGCTTTTCATGTGTTCTAACCTACATAAATTCTTAATGTTTTACTGTACTTTTTGCAGAGGAAATGTTATTGGTTAGATAATAAGAAAAAGCTCCAGTTCTACTATGTAATGTGCATTTTTTGCACCTTATGAGAATATTGAATAGACTTCATTATTTTTTTCAATACAAGTCTGGATTCTACCATTTGATTACCTGAACCAAAAGCATTTCAATTTGCCATCCATCACCCTGACCAGTGTAAAATGCTGAATATTCAGATTAAATTGGAACTTTTTTTTCTATGAATAAGGAATTTGATTCAATTCTATAATATACAGTGTCTCTAGGGAGAGGAAATTGAGCTGAAGGTCGCTGAAGGCAAGTGAGAAAATTGTATTATCCAAATACAAAATTCTTTTTCTTATCATCAAAACCTGAAATACAGCCATGGGGAATAAGGGGGTCAAGAGAGAATTCAATTAGAGATGAAAATGGAAAAGATGCATTTTTCAACTTGCCTTTCGTTTTTCCAAACAAGTGGCAGCAGTGAGCTGTATGAGGACAATGAAATATTTGTCAAGCACTTTATTTTTGGTTCTTTTTTTGTAAATCAAGAAACATTCTCAATCATTTATAAAGAGATAGTGAAAGTCCTTATGAAGATGGACTGTCCAATTCTTTATAGTCTTAATTGTTGCAGTTTCATCCTGGTAATCAGTGCTTTGGGAGAGATAATGGATACTTAATTGCAATGATTTATATGGATAAAATTGTCTCTTTAAGAAAGAAGAATTTCAAAATATTTATATCTGTTTCTCTTCTAAGACAGTTTGTGAAAACAGTTTCTGCACTTTCCCCTTCTTAAATCATAATGTTAAATGATAAATGTATAAGCATGGTGGTGTTATACCGTAAAAAAATCCTTTTTGTTTCAGTGTAGATACCAACAACTTAAACCATAACCAGTTCAGTGTGGCCTCCTCTGAAATGTTAACAGTTAGGAATAGAGGCCATGATTTGTCAAAGAGCTGTTATGCTTGCTTATTTCTCAGCTGCATGGTGTTGCTGCTGCCAGTACACCTGTGTCTGCAGGACAGGTTTCCTCATGTTTGAGCTAAGGCTAATGTCAGAGGACAGAAGATTTCCAATGAGATCATAGAATGTTAATTTAACAGTCTCCTGAACTTGCTGTGTGAATTGCATGGTGATTTACAAAGTTAACTAGACTTAGGAGTTCTTATTGTGTGTCTGTAGTTCCCAGTTTTGTTTGTAATTACTTCCTAAACATTTGTTCTTTCCACGACAAAATCACTGTGTTATCTACAGAAACCTTCTGTGTTTGGTGAGAGATAGATTTTAATAGTTTTGGTTACCTAATTGTTTATAGTCAGTCTAGTTAGGATAGAATACATCATATATAACCAAACTTTTATAGATATTTTAATTCTAAGGAGCACATCATTCATACTGCAGGCACTGGTTCTGAGTTTGGCTCAGAATATTGGCTAGAACTTAATATTCTATGAAAAATAATTGGAAGATGTTATTACTCTTGCTGCCAAATGCAGCTGTCTCTGAGATATAACCTGGAAAGCAAATCTTCAAACTCAGTGTGATAACCTGAATCTGAATGTTGCCTTTTTGGCATATTGGTAATTTTGTATAATTATTAAAAGGATGTTACATTGACTATGAAGTTATTTTGCCTTTGAACAAATTAGTTTCCTTTAAAAAAATACCAAAACCAAAAAAACCTGAGATTAGCAATGACAATCTTATCTGTGTGAGGACTGTACGTGTGGATGTGAAATTAGACCTTTTGCTGCTTTGTGAGCATGTTTGCTCAGTATTCTTAGGAAGCAGAAACATTGATCTCTCTCAATATGTGAAACAGTTCATAGAGATGAATAATGTTCCCCCAAGTTCAGAGATCCTGAACTTTCCCCAAAGTTGTACTTTTCTTGTTTTATGAAACAGAAATCTCTGCTCTTGGAATTTTTTAATGTAAAATAAAATTATATTTCACTTTCCTTGGCTTGTTTCATTTAAAGTATAGTGGGCAATGTTATAGCACTGAAATGAGCTGGAATGAAATCTTTTCAGTGGAAATTTACTTCTGGTACAGCTTTTAAGGTCTTACTATGTGCCCGTCTGTACTTTTAAGTGCCAGAACACCTTGGTAAGCCTAGCGCCTAATAGATTCACTGGCTCTGAGTGGAAGTGAAAGGGCTCTTCTGTTCAGATTGGTTTGCAAGATTGGGGTCTTTGTAAAATAAAATTCCTACTAGATGGATCAGGAGTGGTGGCATTTTACTTGTATAGAGATTTGAATAATTTTTATTTTTTTGAAAAGTGACAAAGACTTTCATATTTCAGATGTAATGAAGTAAGACTTACTTTAATTTTCTTTTCAACCTATCACAAGAACAAGAATTTCAACGACGGTTGCTGAATTTTTTACAGGGAAAGAAAAAGGACATTATATAGGTAAGATTATTCAGTCTGGTTCTATTTGAATCTACTGAACTCCTTCTATTTGACAAAATGTAAAATTAATGTTTTTGGAATCTGGGGACTTCAGTAACCTAAGAAAATTAAAAAATAAAGGGGGTTTTACTGAATTGAAGTGAAATAGGTCATTAGAAGAAAACCAGCCTCTGGTAAAGGGAAGGGAAGAAAAATGATAAAGAGAAATCACACCGACAGAAACCTCAAACATTATGGAAACAAGTAGGTCAAAAGAGTTGTTGAAAACAATATACCTTTGGAGTATATATTATCAGAAGCACCATTAATTCTTTAGGGGGAAAGACACCTGAGATCAAACAAATGCAAATTTACAGCACACCATTAAACAGCTACTTGGGTGATGTGAACAGAAGAAAATATATACAGTGCAGAAAATACAACTAAGTGATTACTAGAATTAAAAGAAATGATACCAAAAGTAATATAAAAATAAATGTAGAATAAAATAAATGCGCTTGATGTTTCAAAGCAAACTTAAGCCTTCATGATTGGGAATAAAGTTCCATGGGGTAGGACTTCTGTAGAAATTGATGACTGAATATTAAGATCTAGCAAAGGAAATTAAAAACAGTGTCAGCCACTTGGACTGTAGAGAGGAACTTAATTTTTTAAACTGATTTTGATGGACTGTGCACTGCT
Organism: Eubucco bourcierii; assembly: GCA_013396675.1. Taxonomy (NCBI): domain Eukaryota; kingdom Metazoa; phylum Chordata; class Aves; order Piciformes; family Ramphastidae; genus Eubucco; species Eubucco bourcierii. Next base: position 261,001 of record VWZE01009718.1, on the reverse strand, counting down.
GGAGAATGCATAAGAACAGAGGTTATGTGGTAATGCAACAGTCAGGCAGAGACAAGAAGTCAAATGGAACCACCCCTATGTTGTGAATGTGTGAAGTAACAGAGGCCTTTCACTTCCATTCAGAGGTATCACTTTAACAGAAGAGGGGACGGAGGACGTAGGCAACAAAGAAGGAAAAAGGTATACAAAGCACCTAAGAATGATTTGTGTTGCGTCTCTTGTAAGATGCTGAAGATCCTCAGCTCAGATGAATTTGGTGGGAGTTGGGGCCAGGTACCACCTTGCACGTGCAAGGCCAAACCAATGACACAGAAGGTAGAGATAAACAGTTAAAGTCCTTGCAGGTATTTGCTAGCTTAATGCAGGCAAATTGGTTAAATGGTAAAGCACTGTTTGAAAGAGCAGCCTGGTGACTTCTCGTGTTGTCTTAGTAAGAGACTGACTTACTTAATCAAATACTTTTGGGAGGACTTCTAGAATATCAAACCCCTTTTCCACGCAGTGTTAGGATTATGACATCAAGCATTCAACAGTCAGGAGTTCCTAGTGGGTAAGGCAGTAAGCTCAAGCCTATTGTGTTTCACTATGGGGAAAACACTACATAGACAGAGCAGGAGACAAGGTACCTTGCCAGAACAACATGGCTGTGTAGAATTTCATTCGCTGAGTTCCTGAGCTGGCTTTAGTAGAGCCAAATGTTATCAAACCTTTGTATACTGGTGAAGGGACAGAGCACATTTTACCACTCTGCATCATGAATGGCAAGGGATGAAATCAGGCTCCTTGGAGCTATTCAAACTCCCACCTTATGCTGTGGCAGTGCCACCCCAGATAAGTGAAGGATTGGAGGGAAAAAAGTATCCAAAAAAGTCACAGACCCTCAGATGACCACTGCTGTACTGAAAATAAACATCAAATGCTTAACTGTATGGGGCTACCCTTTCTGCTCATGTTCTCAAATTTACTAATATTTGACCAAGGCATTTAGAAATATCCACAAAGAGCAGAAGAGGTACTTTTGGAGCGGGACATCTGGAGGGAACTCACTGAAATAGGTGGAATTTTTTATGACTGTACCAGCACATGTAATACATACCTTCTTTTTCCCTCTGAAAATTTTCATCTTGTGGGCCATGGTATGCAGACTGAAGTGTGCATTCCAGCTTGCACTGATACTGCTGGAAGAATGTAAGGGAGCATAACTTTAGCCAGCAGTGTACAGCTTTGCACCCCTCAGATATAGTGCAATTTTGTACCCACATGTCAACAACATAATTTCTGAACAGCTAAACATGCCAGTGGTGCAGATTGTAACAGAACACCTGGTGGAAAAAGGCTTGCCTGGGGAACTCTGATGTGAGACATCTTACAGTAAGAATAATACATCATTTATCTCAATATGTTTTGAATCAGAATCTAAGTAAGATGTTTAACACCTTAAGCTATCAATGACTTCAGTGAAACAATGTTGCTATCAGCAGGATTCTGCTTTAGTAGAACAATGAGATGGAGGTGTAACAGAATACCATTTTACTCAGTGATATGTGAGTGAGTCACAAACTACCAGTAGTGGGTAACTATGCACCATGGAATTGTTTCTTCCATTTAATACAAATTTGCAGAGTGGCAACTCCCTCCCTCCAACAGTTGCTTTCTCCATTTTTTTAAACTCTACAACATGAGGAAAATACCTTAATGTGAATGTGACTGTGTTCTTTCTAAGAATAAACCCCTTTTCTTTCAGCTGTAGAGCCATTATTGCCACAGTAAACAAGAATAGAGTGATCAATTTTAAACTGATAAACAGTGAAAATTTTTAGTGTGTAGAGTAAGTTATGTTGAGATTATTTGGTGAGAGCTGATTAGGAGAAAGCCCACACTTGTATTTATTGAACTTTTCTCATGAAAACTAAACTCACAAAAGTTGTTTATTAGTTTTTTGTTTTGTGGTGGTTTTTTTTCCAATTAACAACAAATCGAATATTGTGGTATGCACATACACATATTGACAGCTAAATCTGAACTTGTTCTCCCCTGTGTGTGTATATCTACTGTGATGGTTTGGGAGTTCCCCGCCCCCCACACTTTGTAAAATGACCCAGACTAGAACTCAGCTGGCTGGAAGTTAAGGACTGAAGCTCTATTTACAGCTCAGCACAATGTGCAAGCAGAGATATACACTATATACAGGAATAGTTACAGAGATATACAAGTTAAAGGTAATACAGAAACACAACACCCCTGCCAGAAATCAGAGACCCCAGGAGGGGCTCCCAACCACCCTTCCACCTTCTCCCCACCCCTGTACCTTACCCCAAGGTTTGCCTTACATGCAAGGTGAGTTTGGAGGATTGGCCAAGAGAGTTAGAAGTAGAGTGGTTAGTGAAGATTAATCTGCAAAGAGGAGCCAGAAGCTAGACCACCTGAGATGCTGTGCCCCCAGAGAGAGACAGACTGACTTATCTATGTTTTGGTTTTCTTCTCTTAAACATCTCAGCAAACCTATGGGTGAAGCACCATGTTTTCCTTTCATAGCCTATAGTGTAATTTTCTCTATTAAAATATTCCAATTAGCCTCAAACCAGCACATCTACACACATACTAATTGTTTTGTGTACAAAAAGAGCTGAAAAGCCTGGGAGAGAGTCTGGCTCCAACACAGATTTTCCTGTTTACTTTGTTGCCTGTTGGATCATGGACTTACTAAAATGCAGCTATCGTTTGATAAAATTCTCAAGCAAGAGTTGTCCAAGTGGTTGCTTTGCATAAAAGTAAGAGTGCAGTGACTATCTTGCCATCAGGAAGAAGGAAATACACATAAGAAGGTAAACTCCACCATATAACTGGGTTACCTGAGTATGTTAAAGAATATTCTTAGAAAATATACCAGAGTGATAGATACAGAATTTCTACACTTAATTAGTTCTTTTGCTACCTGAGTCTTACATCAAAGAAGAAACATCCTTTTCTTTCTGTGCTTCACAAGCAAATAAGAACTAAAACAGAATCCTCCTTATGTCATACCTTTTATTTACCACAGTCTACTTTCCAGTAACATAGTTCAGATGCAAAGAATACATATGCGTGATGAAGGACTTGCTAGAAAAGGAGATTCCAGTTGGAGAAAAATAAAAAGGAAAAAAAAAAAGTATCAGGTGAAAACTCTTTAATTTTTTAACTCCAGATGATGCTGTGACTTTCAAAGCATCTTCTGGGAACACAAAAACTAGGAAATCTAAACCAAGCATATGAAACCAATATTGATGGGTCCATTGGAAAGTACAAAGACTTAGTGTGGAGAAGTTAGTGTTAGATGTAACAAGGAGAAGCCTATTAAGCTTTGGGAAACTCTTTCTTATATTCTCGAATGACTATACTGCTGTCTACTGAAGAAAGAACATGACTATATTGCTAGAGATGCATGCAGGAATTCCTTAGTGGTAACTCTGTGCAGTTCATCAACCAAAGCCTCATTTCCTACCATCCCCAAAGGCTGAAATACAGTTAGTTGAATGGGCTTTTATATCAACAGGGCATAAAACACCCAGCAGCAGGTATGCTACTGATATAATTTTAAGTGTTTTGCTTAAAAATACATAGCTGTGAATACTGAACTCCTCAGACAACTCCTCTGAGGATGAATAAGGAGGCTTCAAATTCATCTGCTTTAAATAACTTAAGAGATAAAGGATCTGTGCATATTACTGTGGTACCTGTTCCTCTTGCTGTAGAAACAAGACAGGCTACTTCTAGCTGCATTAAAGGAGTGAATCACTAGTTCTTGTCTAGATTCTCCAAAGGCCTCCCAGGTGAATTTTGTTTTGGAAGAGATTAAAACATTTCTTTTCCATTTCCCATTAGTCTTCACTTCTTAACAGAAGTGGAAACTTGTATTAACCTCACTTACAACCTTGACTTTGGTTGCAAGACAGCTCTTCCAAAGCATTTCTCTAAGTAAGGAAAAAATAAAAAGACTCTGCCATTACTGCTGCAGCTAAAAGATCCTTTTTGTTTCCTTACACTATAGAAGCTGATGTAACAAGCACGTCTAGTCCTTCCTTTTAGGAAATGGGAACACTGGGAACCTAGAAAAGAGGAAGTGTTTTTGTGCTTCTTCTCTTTGGCACCCGCACATGTCTGGGGCTGTGCACATACTGTAACTCCCTCACTTTAGGTCATATTTGTAGTCATATGCTACATCATCAGCACTACAAAATTCCTAAACATTTACTGGAAATATTTACTGTAAATTCCTAAACATTTACTGGAAATATTTACTGTTTCTGAAGTAAGGCTTATAAATTGCACCATGAACTACCAGGAGAAGGCGTGCAAGTATACTTTTAACTGTAAATTAAGCAAAATGTGTGTATATCCATGTTATCTATTCACTGAAGGAAGAATCACCTCTCTCCTGCTTATCAAAACCAATGCATCAGATGGATATCTCTCCTTCCCTCTCAGATGATAATGGCATGATATAAATACTCTCCTATCACATAAAAAGACATGTGCCTGCCTCTCTGTCTTCTTGCAATGTGTCATCACCTTTTTCACTCATTTAAAATGTGTAGTAATTTCCAAATCACAAGAGAATTTTTGTATTAATATTTTATCTTCTACTAAAAACTTCGTCTTCCAGCCACTTATGAGGAAATAACGTCTGTACTCTCATGGCTGACTGTCTGTGCCTCTGTTGTCTTCACTGGTTTTGAGGTAGTTGGAGAAGTAATATATTTAATGGCAAACCAGGTAAATGATATATTGAAGGCACATGAAAGTGTCTTATACAAGTGTTCATAAAGACTTTTTCCCAGGTAACAGTCTCTTGCAGCAGAATATTCTGTGTTCTGAGTATCTAAATAAACACCATAATTGTGCAGAGGAAAGATTTTTGAACGCTACAGAGCTCCCAACTATTTTTTTTTTTTAAGTTCTGTACTGCAATGCTTTCTCAGTGTTCTACTGAAAGAGTGTTTTCCTTTCATTTTGTGTTATTTCGTAACATAAATGTAAAAGAGAGTGTAGCATTATTCTTACATCATAACTGCTTCTGGTAATCTCATGTATATGAAGTGAAGTCTATAAAAATACCATGAAACAGGAAATGTAGATTTCAGCAAAATTAAAATTGGTTTCTCTGTGAAAGGATTGTTGTCATTTAGCATCCTTTATTGGTGCTGGTGGCAGCTCAAAAGTTTACTATATTCATTCTTACTGCTGTGTGGTACTGACAAGCCTGCCTGATCCTGTACCCTTATAGTAAACTGGAGGAGGGGAGATTTAGACTGGATGTTAGGAGGAAGTTCTTTCCAGTGAGGGTGGTGAGGCACTGGAACAGGTTGCCCAGGGAGATTGTGGATGCTCCCTCCCTGGAGGTGTTCAAGGCCAGGTTGGAGGAGGCCTTGAGTGACCTGTACTAGTGGGAGGTGTCCCTACCTATGGCAGGGGATTGGAACTAGATGATCCTTGAGGTCCCTTCCAACCTTACCATTCTATGATTCTATGATTCTGAGTTCATGGAATAGTCAATTAACAGCATATACAACAAGCAGTTACTGTTAGGAGCAGCAGGTGTTCTTGGTCAGTGACTCCTGGCATGAGCTGGTTTCATTTACACAGATATTTGTGATAGATCTAGAAGTGTGTCCGTACTTCTAAATGTCAAGAACTGTTGCTTGTAAAATATTGCTGTGTGAAACTCAAGATACCTTCTTTGATTTTTGCCTTCTGTTTTATCCATCTGTTTTATCATGTAAGAAGATAGTAGTGTGTCCCTCCCCGCTTTTAACTGGATCGTACTGTAAGACAATAAAATGCCATCAAATGCAACTGTAAATAGTTTCTCAGCATTTTTGTTGGCTTCTTCCCAAGGCTAGGAGAAAGAACTGACACTCATAGAGCAACTAGCAATCTTCCATTTTCTGTGTGGCAAGACTCTTATTGTCACGATGGTTTTAGTAGTTGAAATTTTGAGCAGGAATATTATTACATATATATCTGTCTCACAAACCCAGAAGCAAGTTTTGTTATTCCTAACCTTCTACAAGTCAGTGTGATGTTTAACAAGGGTGATTTTGTATGTGTAGGAAGTGGAAAGTTTTTCCTTCCCCCTTGATCTACCCTGGAAGGTAGGTAAGAAGGCAAAGGGAAGAAGAGCCAATGAAAGTTATATGATAAATTAATAAACCACACGTCCATATCTCCTGAAGTTATTGCAAGGCTAACACCCCCACCCATGTAATGCTATTAGTAGATATTGATTCTTGTGACAGTGAGAATAACAGAGATACAGTGCGCTGAAAGCAAAGATAGAGAAAATAGTAAGTTTAAAAGCAGCATTGGGCTGATGGAAGAGGAAAGTTTAGATGCCAAAATCTGTATCCCTAAATGCAGCAGCAATTGACTCTCATTTCTTTCTTGCACATGCATTTTACATAGCAGGTATCATATGAAGTTTCTTTTTCCCCATCTGAAAAGGTTCTCATCTGAACCCCAAATGAGGGTTCTTGGTGGTACACTGAACACTCTGCTAAAGGTAAGAAACAGAGATACAATAACCCTGTCCTACTGCGATGCAAGAAAACAACTGTGTTAATATCTTGGTTTCCTGCGGGCTACATTTACTGAGGAAGGAGGTGGGATACATGTGATGGGTCTTTGAAATATAAACATGGCACAACAGTGCCTTGGATTCTGATAATGCCCACCTGGGCCCAAAAGGTTTGGGAAGCTTGGCTGGCATGTCTGTCACATTATGTGCTCTCAAGAGCCTCTTTTAAGAATTCTTACACACTAAAGCAGTCCATGAAGCATCCTCTCCCTGGAGCTGTTCTGATTAGAAGTTTGGGTTTGTGTGTCCAAAGGAGGGTGAGGAGTTTCTCATTTAATTATTTTCTCATGGTCCTTGCATGGCCATCTGATCTAAAGGAGCAGGTGTAAAACAGAGCCAGGAGGCTGACTTGTCTCTAATGGCTGATATGTTGGGAAATGCAGAGTGACTGCAGGTTTAGGGTAGTCCAATGCAACAGTAGTGTAAGAAAGGGGACAGCATATTGAATAAAGTAACTTCTGTTCATAACTTTAGCAGTTCTGTGCATGAAGGAGAAACAAGTATTTTACCAGGTGCTGAAGAACTAGAAAGGCATTTGTCATGTAGTTATACTACTGAATGCAGAGTTGGAACTTTATGGGCTGATTGGATTTTGACTGCAGGTAGCTGGTGACCAGAAAGAGGGCTGTCTACATTACCCACATGTCAGGGTTTTTCTGGGTTGTTTTTTTT
>VWZE01009718.1:237944-253547 GCA_013396675.1 Eubucco bourcierii | reverse complement strand
GTGGTGTTGGGTTTCTTTGTTTGTTTGTTTGTTTTTTAACATTCTCCCAGCTGAAATGCAAAAAAATGGCCTGTAGTAATCTTGCCAGCCTGTAAAGGGAACACCGTTACAGAGCTGGTAGCCACTGGTTCAGCAAAAGTTGTTCACAGTTAGTCTCAAAACACAGAATTCGCAGAACTGGGTAACAGTGCCTATGCATGTAATACAGGTGATTTCTCTACCCATGACATCACTTGCTGCCCCTGCAATGTGAGACCATAGTCACATTTTTCATCAAACTTCTACATTTTCTATCCTTTTTACTGACATCTTCTCATATGAGCAGCGGTTTCTTTGGTGTGTGCCTCCAAGGGCTGTGGCGAAGGGTCCTTGTGCATCTTTCAGTCAGGCTTCCTCATTTACTGAAAACACTTCTCACACTTTGGTTTCTGCTTACAGAAATCTATGTGTATTTCATAGGTTGTTAAATACAATTAAGTCTGGATCAATTATGTGGCTTCATTTCTCTGGTTATATTTTCTTTAGAGCTATGTTCAGCAGGGATTATTTGATGCTGTTGTTTTTACATATTTTTCCTCTCAATCTTATGCACCTATGTTCCTCTTTCAAACACTCATCTAAGCTTAAAAAAAAAAAAAAGAAAAAAAGAAAAGAAAAAAGAAAGGGATGGTATGCAAGAGATGACCAGGTAACGTACATTTCGATAGTGCAGCTGTGCATACCTGGTAGGCTTGATACTCAATTCCAGTTAATGGATTTTCTGTTGGAAACTGCAGGCAATACTTAAGTGAAAAATATTTTTGTACAAGAGCTGCAAAGCAAAAAAAAAAACCAACAACAACAACAAAAAAAAAAAACCCCAACCAAAAAAACCAAACCCCAAACAGTTCCAGTAAGAAATAATTGGGGTGACCTTGAGAAGTATTCTTATTTTAGTAAAATGTTTGTCTTCTTTTCACTTACATAGACTGTCATGAATCAGAGGACTAAGAACTTAATAGATTATAGAACATTCCACAGAGGACAGCAGGTACAAGAAGTTTAGTTAGGTTTTCCTGCAGTCCTCCTTTCTGCTGCACTTCTGTGAGTGTAGCTTGGGTTCAAACAAAGAAAACAATGATTTTAACCAGCTTCTGTGGGCCACGTTGCAGCCTCAAGCTGACTTGTGTATCTTCGTTGGAGCTCATGGGGTCTGAATTGAGGATAGCAAGAAGCAGCAGCCTTCTCTTCCTGTTTCGAAGCAAAAGATGGATGCATGTGGTACCAGATGAAAGGCAGTGGTAAGTCTAATGGAATTAGTTTATGTGGAAACCTCCACCCAAATGGATTTTATTTGTCTCCTAGCTATAAATTAAATTCATTTGATTTTGACTTCCTGACAGATTCAAATGTGTCAAAACATTAGGGTCACAAAGGTGGTCGTTTTGCATCGACAGCTGTGTTTTTAGTGGCTCACTGGTTTAAATCAGTGAATTTCAAACAGATTTTGTATTGAAGTTTTGGACAGAGCTGAACCCAATTTTCATGAAGAGAGTTGCAGTGTGTGAGCAGATTTATATGTCTGGTCAGTAGCTGGAAGCAAAGCCATTAATGTTCGAGAATCTCTGGATGTTATCTGGGAAACCAAACATGCAATTAAGTGTTTGGAGAGACAGTTAAGGGAAGAAAATAAAATCAAATACAAAATAAAGGCTTTGGGAATTCAGCAATATGAGGGAAAAAGACTGGAGAAATGTTTGAGAAGGAAGCTGCTGTAGAATGGGATAGTAGTGATTAGAGAAAAGGAGAATTAAGCTGAATAAAGTTAAAATTAGCCAGAGAACCCCAAAACCTTCATTTTAAAAACACTTTCTTTACCTAGGTCACAAAGTGCAAGTTCTAGGCCTTTTTCCTGTATTAACAAGAAATGCATGCATTTAAATTTGGCTGAGATAAAGATGTGCTAGTTAAATGAAACCCTTGAGTCAATTGAAGAGTGTGAAGCTTGCTCTTACAGCTCATTTTTCAGATGAGAATCTTACAATCTCTTGCAAAAGCCAAATGCCAGAGTGATGGTATGACTTAGGGAAAACATTAAGACATTTAAATAGGTTAACTCTGAAGATGATAATGTAAATTATAAAGACAAGATGTGAAGCTAGATACACATCGTTTGTGTTTATGAGACTGGACATTGGTATCACACAAAATCTCTAGTGAATACTGATTAACTGCAAGGTGAGAGAAACACAAGACCAGCAGCTGAATTGAGCACACCTATTAATGAGTGATGTTAGTGCAGTGGCTAGTAGTAAGAAATTAATCTATATTTTGCTTATTCATATTTGAATGTGGTTACAGTGGCAGCTTGTTTCATAGATGAGTACTGCTAAAAACTGTAGTGTTTTACCTGTGTGCTTTATGTTCCAATAAGGTGCAAAAGCTAAGGGTGACCTAAAATACATTTTTATTTGGGGATACTAATTATCCAGATTTGTGATCTCTATGATGTATGAAAGTGCACATATTCAAAGTGCTTTAACTCTACAGTTCATGGAAATTTGTATTTATAACATAGACTTTTCACTTTTAAAGCATTTTGTTTAAGGAAATCTTCTCTTAATACAACTGATGAACTCATTGTAGCAGCTTTACTTGGTCTCCATAACACATACAAATGCTTTTACACTTCGGTTGGGTATTGTTTTTAATATCGGGATGTTATGATACATTACATTCAGCTATCTAGGTCAAATCATGTTAGTTATATATATTTAATAAGTTTAAAAAGAGTTTTAGCATGTGGTGCCTACATTTTTCCTCAGGTAACAAGCAGAATGGCTATGCAGATACCTGGTGGGCCTGTTGGTTGTCATGGCACTTGGTGCAAAAGGAGGGCAGCTACCCAAGCCCCATGCTGGGGGAATTAAAAATGAAAATGAGAAAGATTAGGTAATGAATGTTGGTTTTTCTTATGACTTTGCTTCCTCAGGGAAAAAAAAAAAAAAAAAAAAAAAAAAAAAAGAAATGCAGTGTTTTTAATGAGAAAAAATATCTTGGGTACTCTTGTGTATTTAGAGATGTCAGCATTTTGTGTGACAGCTTATTTCTAGCTTGACCGTGTTTCTGTTTATAAACCATCACTAGAGGTTTATAATGTAAGGAGATGATGTTCCAGGTGATATGCGCATGCTGCCTATAGTGATAGCCTTAGAAAGGAGCCAGATTTAACTCGGGTATGTAAATAAAATTACTTCAGTACCCTATGGTGTATTACTCGCTGATTACCTGACCTCCTTCTGTGACTTCCCTCACCCTAGCATCTGCTCCTTCCTTGCAGCCAGTGCCACTCCAGCCCCCAAACCTGCATGTCACAAGCGCAGCTCAAGCCAGACACTGCACTCTGCACACTATTATTTCTCATCTCTTATTTATAAAGTGCAGTTTAAGGAGTGTCAGCTGACATTCACTAATTTTTGGTCATCTCTTGGAGCAATCACAGGGTAATGTTCGGGACGAGAGTTGCGGGATTACATCCCCAGTGGTCTGGGTGGAAGAGTGCGGAGATCTGGATATTTACCGATAACATACCCTGTGAAAACCTGTCAGTGCAGAAGCATTATTAATTTATTTAGTTATTAATTAAGTAATTAATTAAAATGTAAATTTTTATTAATTAAAAAAAAAATTTTTGAGCAGTCGCCAAAGAATAAGTGCAACCTAAGCAGACATTCTATGCTGGAAGTCAGTTGCCAATCCAGAAGGACCCCCATCTTGTGTAAGTTCTGTGCTGTGTCTGCTGGCCCTGCAATAAATTTTTTTTTAATACCTGCAATCCAAACCAGCATTTCTCATGTATATGTGGGAAATAGGTTGCCATCTTGATGTCTTATTGTTGAACAACTACAGAAGAAATGAGCTAGTCCAGGAGTGGTAAATTTTTTTGATATCTTTCTATGGCTAAGAGCCATATATATCTTCCCCCACTCTGCTTCCCTAGAGGGGTACTTATAGAATCATAGAATGGTAAAGTTGGAAGGGACTTCAAAGATCATCTAGTTCCAACCCCCTGCCATAGGTAGGAACACCTCCCACTAGTACAGGTCACTCAGGGCCTCTTCTAACCTGGCCTTGAACACCTCCAGGAAGGGAGCAGCCACAACCTCCCTGGGCAACCTGTTCCAGTGCCTCACCACCCTCACTGGAAAGAACTTCCTCCTAATGTCCAGTCTAAATCTCCCCTCTACCAGTTTAAACCCATTGCACCTCATCCTGTCATTATTTCTGCTGGTACTTCTTGTCTCCCAGCATGTCTAACTGTTGCCTATCTACACATGTACCTCTTAAAATACCTAAATGATATCTTTTTTTCCTGCCACATTGGTGCATCCCAGCTTCTTCGGGCATGGGAATTTTCTTTTCCTTCTCTTCATAGGTCCCTGTGCCACAGAATCTGTATCCCATGAGACTGACAGTACCGTGGGGATACTCCAAATCTGCTGATGCCACACTTAAGGTTGCTGTATAGATTAACCATGCCTTTTCCCCCTTCTCCTTTGGGAAATAAATGCAGATTTTGGGTCTTACCCAAATATGCTGTGCTGGTGCATCTGTGCTTGGAATCCTGTACTAGGAAAAAGCTGGCCATGCTGAGCAGGCAACATAAAGCTCATACAGGATCCTGAGGGAAGATGAGCACTCCACAGTTTTCCAGAGGTGAGAGCTGCTTTAAGTGTGATATTCCACCCCACAGCATAAGAAAGTTTAGAAGCATAGTGTACCATATATACTTGAGCAGATGATAGTGGAAGTGGGTATCTTACATTCTTACATCCTGGTCACTAGACTCTAGATATTTATGAGTCTGTGGACAGTGAATTAGGGTCAAAGAATACAGAAATAGGCATATTGGTGGTTTGACTACAATACTCTTATAGCCTCAATCTGCTCTGCAGTACAAGAATGTAAAAATGTTAAGTGATAACAAATGTTCCATGTTAATTTGACTCATCTCCAAATTACTGGCAGCATGATCCTGCAGGATTTCTTTTTCCCCAGGTGCATTTGCAAATATGTTTTTACATTTACTGGACAGAATTCAGTGACAAAAATGATCTGAAATGAAATTATGAAGTGCAATGGAACAGTCAGCTGCAGAAGGGAAAGAGAGTAAGCAGAGAACAATCTATCCAGGATGCTGCCAGGCCAGGCTGCAGAATCATGACAATCTATATTCATTAAAGATATTTAATAATTTTATAAAAAAAAAAAGTAACAAATATCTCAAGTCAGGAAATATGAACCCTATTATTGATTAAGCATTTTGAAAAAGGATTTTTCTCAATAAAGGGAACCATATTTTCTACTCACTCTTTTTCTCTTGTGTTTTCATTAAGCAATTTAATGTGTCTGAATCTTACTTTATGTTGTATTTCCTCTTTATTACCTTATATTAGATTTCAATGTTCATAGATTGAATGATATAATGCCTAGCTAGGAAGAAAATCTGCTCTCTGTTCAGACAGGTATAATAATTTCAGACCAACTTTACTCTTTTTATTGGGGAAAAAGTTATTAAAAAACCCATAAGATGTGTTTGTTTTCTTTTTGATCAAAGACTTTGCTACTCAGGTTTTTCTTTTTCATATTCAGTAGGAAATACAAAGGTGCCCTGTCTGCTTTGTAAAGACCCTGTGTTGCACTGTTAAAGTCGATGGGAAATTTGCCTCTAACTTTGATGGGAATGTGACCAGACCCTGCTTGCATTTCTAGTAGAAAGCAGCATTCATCTTGGTGTGATGGAAAAGATGCGCAGGCATTATGAATACCTGGCACTCATTCTTGCTTGATTTTGCTAACCATGTAGTGATGCTTTCTCAGTGCCAGGAAGAAAAAGTGTCAGTGCTGGAAGACACAGAGTTTCTGAAGAAAAGAAAATTTCAGGTGTCCTTTTTTCTTGCCACTACTTTATTTTGCAGAGGTGCTGCTCTGGTAATGACCGTTATTTAAAGGAGATACTGGAAAAGTGCTCTTTCAGCTATCCTGAAGCAAATAAAACATTCAGAGAAGAACCCCTCTTGCTTAAGAATCATCTCTGCTGGGTTCTGTAGTGCAAAGCTGGCACTTTTTTTTTTTTTTTCCCTTTCTGTGGCAGCAACTGTGTGTGTGTTTCCTTAGGCATCTCCAGTAGTCTGATTGTCTACATCATCATGTCAGTGGAGGACAAACATTTGAGTCAAGGAAAATGATCTTCCACTGAATTCTTTGGGATTTGGCCTGGCACAGACCATAAACATTGATGGAAGGTTTGCTTCTGGGGGGTGTGCCCTCACAGGAAATGGTCTCTGAAGATCAAATCTAATTCATGCTTAAAATTAACAGTCTCTCTATACCTACTTCTTTGAAAGCACAATACAAAACTCAGTCTTTTGAATAAGATGCTTCCCTCTATTTAAAACCAAAATGTTTTTATGTTCAGAACCCCCACCTTGATATTACAAATAGCAGGCAGAACACAACAAGTGTATGTGTGGAGATCTAGTGGTAGCTAGCTGTGACAAGCAAGAACCCTAGAAATACCCAGTGTGGAACTATAGAGATTGAAAAAAAGGTGTTGCACATAAACAAATTCTCAGTCTTCTGTAGTGTCTTCAGAAAAAATAGTGGAAGTTATAAACAGTTTAAGCATTTGAATGAAAGGTTGTCCATGCTGGCATGCAGTGAAAGGAGACAGGTGCTTAACATCCACCCACGCGTCCTGAGGGAACTGGCAGATGAAGTTGCCAAACCACTGTCCATCATATTTGAAAGGCCATGGCAGACTGGTGAATTTCCTACTGACTGGAGAAGGGCAAACAAAACACCCATCTTCAAGAAGGGAAAAAAGAATGGTCCTGGGAACTACAGACCAGTCAGTCTCACCTCTGTGCCTGGCAAGATCATGGAACAGATTCTATGATTTAGCAGAGAGCTCAAGCACAATTGTTGCTGTAGATTTCATCAGTAACTGAATATAGGACTATTGAAGAGCTAGTGTCACCTCAGAAAACAAAGCCCATATCAAAAACATGCACAGAACAAGCCCTGTTAAAAATGCACACAGCCAAGAGGGTTGATAGTGTCATGGGATGCATTAAAAGGAGTGTGACAGGTAGCTTGAGAGAGATCTTCCTTCCCCTCTACTCTGTGCTCGTGAGGCCACACCTGGAGTGCTGTGTCAAGTTTTGGGCACCCCAGCTCAAGAAGGACAAAGAACTACTGGAGAGAGTCCGGCAAAGGGCCACTAAGATGATTAGTGGACTAGAACATCTGTCATATGAGGAAAGACTGAGAGAGCTGGGTCTGTTTAGCTTGGAGAAAATTAAGGCTATGGGGGAGATCTTGTTAATGCTTATAAATATCTAAGGGGTGAGTGCCAGGAAGATGGGGCCAGTCTCTCCTCAGTGGTCTCTTGTGATAGGACAAGAGGTAATGGACATGAACTTAAGCATAGGAACTTCCAGCTAAACATGAAAAGGAACTTCTTTACTTCAAGAGTTGCAGGGCACTGGAACAGGCTGTCCAGAGAAGTGTCAGAGTCTCCGTTGCTGGGGACTTTGAAGGCCCATCTAGGTATGTTTCTACGTGATCTGCTTTAGGTGATCCTGCTCTGACAAGGAGGTTGCACTTGATCTTCAGAGGTCCCTTCCAATGCCTACCATTCTGTGATTCTGTAATATTCTGTGAAAGTTTCAGAATGTTTCAACAGTGAAATTTGGAACCAATAATAGAAAAATGAGTAAACTAGAAATACGGATTAAGACTAAGAAGTAAGTTCATGCTTTTTCTGACCTCTTTTCCATGAAGATTTCAAGGAATTGAAGCAATATTTATCTTTTGATGGACGATTAAACCCTCTTCAGCAAACCATCTAAACCTATACTGGAGTCCTATTAAAGTTGAGAACTTATGAGGTATCATTGCTGAATTTGACTGATAACCATTCAGCTATGTATAACACTACCCTCACCTATAGTCATTATTCAATTTAAAGCATTTAACAAATACCATCCCAATGTACTTATGCTTGAGAGAAGCTTTTTCCATTTGTTGCTCACCATCACAAATGGGAAAACTGTGAAACAAATAGTCATTGAGTAATGAAATCAGCTATTAAACCCCAGTCTCTAGTAACCAGCCTGACCTCCACAGAGAACATAGGTCCTACAGGTTACCTGAATTTCCACTGATGTTTTAAGCTTTCAGTGTGTGTGCTTGTAGTCATACCCCCTCCTGGTACTCATTGCTGTAACTTAATTGAATTCACACCAAATGATGATTTACCACTTCATGATTTTGAAGTGAAGTGTGAAAATTTTCACTGGAGAGAGACTGTGTGATGCTCACTGTGACGCTTTTCAGAAGACAGGTTTGAGATAAAAGTCTTGAGTAGACAAGCAGGACCTGACACCTCTGCCCACCTCTTCCACACAGGCAACTGCTATAACCTTTGGCACATAATTTAGCTCTACTAGTGGCAGTGTCCCATCCTTGAGACAATAGCAACTTTATTCTGCCTCTCTCTCCCAGGTAAATTCAATGGTGTCCCACATATGCTCCAGTAATTGTACAGATGGAGGCCTTGGCAAGGTTCTGGGTGTTGACTTTGGCTGGGGTAGCCAGGTGTAATGTTGGGCAGCCCAGTGCCCACCTGGGACTGCTCCCATAAGGTGGTCTGAACTTGGCCACCCTGCCTGGGGAGAGTATAAAAGCAGGCATGTAAGAGAGAATAGTCCCTGGGCTTTTCTATTTAGTTGAGGCAGAGCCTGGCAGGGCAGAGATGGAAGGGTTTCCTGGATCCAGGGAAAGTGTGAATGTGGCCAGAGGTCATTTGCATTGTGGAAAGTAATCCATGCATAAGCTAGATAAACACATTTGTTCAAGTTCTTGTGGTTTAGAAGCAAAATGCTTCTGTTTGCTACAAAGTAAAACTCTTGAGTACTGATAATTGTCCAGTATTTTATCTCTTGCTTGTTTTTTTTTGTTTTGGTTTTTTTTTTTTTTTTTTTTTTTTTTTTTTTTGAAGAGGACAGCTTTGGCCAGGAAATACTTGAGTAAACGCACTACTTAGGGCTGCTTCTGTGCCCTGCAGCAACGCCACATCCCACACTCTGGGAGCAGAGGCCCTTTGTTGTTCCTGTCCAAGTGCCACCCAGTAGCCCATGGGCCCGGGAGAGGTAAAAAGAGAAAGGCAGTTTGTAAACTTGCTGCATACTAATAACATCCTGATGGCTTAGTCCCAGTAATTGATGTTGGAAAACTTCTGAGAGGTCCCAGAGCACAGATTATGCAGAAGTACCTGCTTCTTTGTGAGCCACTTTGTCTTGCCGGCATTGGCCTGTACCAGTGGAGTGGTATTTTGCTGGTGGTCAAAACTTGATTGTGGAAACTCACTTAATTTCCTTACAAGGAAGCAAAAAAGCATAAAGACTCAGTAGGCTATGGAAAAAACATTCCCCCATCAGGGAGAGAGTTGTGTGCTGCGCTGTGCATACAATGGTATTTGTCTTTATCATTTTCTGCAGTTCAGCATAATTATTTTTGAAGGAAACACAACTGAGGGGCAGATGAGAGCTGGAACAGTTTAGGGATTCATGCAGACACAGTAGAAAAGTCACTTGATTACTTAGAAGAATGGAAATAGCCACACGAACCAAACTCCTATAATCCGCAGTGAGACAAAAATACACTGAAAACTCTACTTTCCCAGTTAATAAGATGACAATGACATTACAGGACAGCCTTGTCACAGATAAACTGATAAGTCAATGACAATCCATACTGGTAAATGAATGTTCTTGACATGAGATGATTTCGATATACTCCTGGTGAAATCCAAGTAGATAGACAAGGAAGCTCAAGCACAGAGTGTTGAGTGAAGTACTCAAGGTCATTGAGGAAAAGTTGTCAAAACTGGCAGTCAAATTTAGGAAGACAAGTCCTTCCTAATAATTTCAAACTACTAAGCCATTTCCTCACAGCTAAGAGGCTATGCATTTCCTTGCAACTAGTTACAACGGATTTGAAGATTTTGGTTGTAAAAAACAATGCCAAGACCAGCTGGCTCAAGGCAATTCCTTGTGTTTAATTGTTGAATTATTTAACCCTTTCTAATGCCTCCTTTCTGAGGCTTAGTTCAATTTGTAAGCAAAAAGTGCCAATCCAAATAGAAAAAAAAAAAATCTGTGTCTGGGAAAATGAGGATACAAGGTGTCGGTATTTCTGAAATAAAACATTTCACTCAAAAAATGTTGAGAAGTGTTTTGACATTTTTGACATTTCTTCTTCATTTTTTCTTGGCTAAACCAGTCTGTAAGAGTTCATTTGACTTGGCAAATATTCTCACTCCTTAGAAAATCATTTGTTGCCAAAGGTACTGTTCAGTGATACTTTTTTTCCCCAGATCCATGGCTCAGCCTTATTTAGCATGATTAACACAAGTTAACCACAAGTCAGCACAAGCTAACCCTTTCACTTTCATTAAATATGTTTTTCTTAAAGCCTTAGATCCTTGGAGCAAGTTTCTATGCAAGACACCCTGTTTTTATTAACAAAACCAAAATTAATTTCGTTTTGGAGCGTGAGTATAATTTGATCTGCAAGCTTTAAGAATCAGAAGGCAAACACTCTTATGACATAACTATTTGGTCTTACCATTTTTAGCTAGAAAAGTAATTTCTCAAAGTCGTGAACAGGTTTTGTGAAGCTGAAACTTCAACTAAAACACGAATTTAGCCAAAAAAAAAAAAAACCAAACAAAACCCCCCCCTGCAAACTCATTAAAGGAAACGGATATTTTCACTGTTTCAGTGGACTCTGAATCGAGTCCCTAAAAATGTTTATGTGCAAGTTTAAATTCTGCATATCAGAGATCCCAATAAGTTTCTCTGAAAGAGGTAGAGGTTTTTAACTAGCTCTACAGGAATGTGAGGGTCGCTTAGCGTGGTGCCTTTGTACCATCAGGTCTCTCCCAAAGAACCCATTGCTCCCTAGGTGTTCAGTCCTGCAGCAGTTGCCAGCACGGAGGGTATATCTGATGCATGAAATTATAACTGATAGCTATTAATATTGGTCTGTTCTATATGGTGTCTATGGTGTCTTCTAGAAATAATTTCCATGGATGCTTTACTGAATTACATTGTGTAATACAGCTTTCCAAGACAGGCTATCAACTCACACATGTGCACACCCCCTGTATTCTTATGTACGTATGTGAGCATTAGTGTTGTTATTGTTTTATGGTGGTTTCTTACATGCTCCCCTAGGCACACTAGTGTATTAATTTGATTTCTGTAGTCCTCTAAGTTCTTAATTTTATGATCTTTGGCCCTTATTCAAAAAGGTACTTAAGGAAAATCTTAAGGTTTCTGCAGAAATATATTGAATGACTGTAATTTTTAGGCAAAAGGAAAAGAGGTAGGGAAAAAAAAGAGACTCTTGCAAATTTGTGTCCCTGTGACCTATTGAAAAGCTCAATTGTTTATACAAATAATCCTGGGGTTTTTTTTGAGACACCATGGTTGTATAGACTAGAGCTGTCTGGAAGTTGCAGTATTAAGGACTTGGAAAACGTTTGGTTATACTCAGCTTGCATTTGATAATGTCTACACGTGTGCCTCTTAAACTGTTTGTGGCTTGTCAGTGACATTGGATTTGTTAATGTCTGGGTTTGGAGGTAATGTATAATGCAATATTAATATAAACTGTTGTTCTTTATTATCTACTTTTACCTTCCTCCCCCCCCCCAATTAAATTTTATCATTTAATCAAGGAAGAGGAATGCCTGAGTATTGATCTAAGGTAAGGATCACCCAGTATAAATTACAAATGTCAAATATTTAAAGTAAATGATTAGGCAAACCACCTCCTGTTTGCCCAAGCTATTTGCAGCAACTTATAAATAATAAAGACATTAGCAGGAAAAAAGAATTGCTTCATCATCAAACAAATATGCTTAGTGTATCAAAAACATTATTTGTAATGAAATCAAAGAATATTTCAAGTTGGAATAGACTCGTAAGGATCAAGTTCAACTCTTTGTTCCTTGCAGGACTACCTAAAACTAAACAATATGATCTATCTTTCAGAAGATGTGAGTTTTGTGACTGTTAAAAGCTACCTGGCTGTGGAATGTGTTACCTGACTAGAAGTGTCTGGCTCTAATCTTCTGCATGCCATACAGAGACAAGATCAAACTGTGAACTCTGAAGTAAGAACAAATTCCTGTGAAGATCCTGAACACCAAATTCAGCCCCAGGAAAACATCATATCCTTCACAGCAAAATATCCTCCAGTTAGTGGCAAACTGCTGAGATCCATCCTTTGCATATACTTAGCTAAAGTCTGGAAGTTTATTAGAACAAAACTTCCATCAGATGTCACTTTATGTCTTTCTGGTGGATTTGTCCCCTAGAGAAAAATAGTGCTCTTCTGTTGAGCACTAACCATTAGGATCTACATCTACTGCAAGCACTCACTTTAAAAGATAGGTAGTTTGTCAGTACACTGGGAAGCTTCTTACAATCAGAGTAGAAAAAAAAAAAATCCAACAGTATCATGAGATTCATGCCCATATCAGTTTGTGACTCCTAAATGTAATATATATAGCACCAGATAGAAAATGCTTTCTGTGTTTCTTTCATTAGCAGAGTGACACCATGTAGCAGAGAAAGGGAAAGTCCATCAGCAATGCAGGATTCCTGCTTATTCCCTCAGTAAGAGATGTGGCAGCCCAGAGGGTCTTGCTCTATGGAACAATATGAGTTGCTAAAGAACATTGAAAGGAGATTATATGTATTTAGGCAATGGGCAGACCTCAAATCCTGTGCCTGATCTTAAGGTGTCCAATATTCTACTGACTCAGGAGAAGGTGTGTGTGGGCTCAGCTCAGTAGCCTACATCCAAGCATGGAATTCCATATGAAGCATTTCAGTGAATAATGGAAATATCTGCACAAGCCTGACAATCATGTCTCAAATCCTGTAGCGGACATGGAGATTAGGCCAGATGTCCTGGGACAAGCAATGCTATGTGTATATGGGTGGACAATGAACATGCAAAATTTGGGTTCTGTGAATGCCGAAGGCTGAAAACTTCATCCCTACTTTTCTACATCTCTACATATCTATGGCTCTCTTGTAACTGAGATTTGGGATTTTTAGCAATGGGACCACTCACCCAGTGTGCTTAGCATGAAATACAGAAGCAGCATTTGGAAGAGGATCAGCAGTGCTTTCTCCCCATCCCTCAGGTGGGGAATGGCCAGAGCAGCTGCCTGCATTATCAGGTGCCAGTTTTTTACAGTTCCCTCTGCCACAACGCCTGGGCAGTGACTGAGTGGAGAGCAGTTTGCACCAAAATCACCTTCCAGTGGGTGGCTAGACCATTCTCCAGGGAGATGAGCTGTGGAAGGTTAAGGCAGAATTTGAGTATTTCCTTCAGCCTAGACTAGCATCCCAGCTCCAGCAGTATTTCCTTGTCTTGAAATGCAGTGGTAAAAACTAAAGTATGTTGCAGCTTGGAAAAAAATCAAAGGTGTTGAGAAAGAAGCATGAGGGTTATGAATCCGTATCTGACACAGGTGTTTACCTGAGGCCAAGTCACTGTTTTTTTTTTATTAAACACCCTTCCTTACAGCTTTGGTTTTGTACCAGCTTCAGATAGCTGAATGCTATGTAGTCTCCCTTGGCTGGCTGTAGGCCATCACTGGTATCTAGTCATGAAGAACACTCCTGTGCTGGTGATCTTCAGCAGAAGTTAGGCTTGTGGGAATCCACACCAGATGCAAGATTGCATTCCTTGTTCTCCTGTTCCGTGCTTTAAATTGTGTGAAGTCTTATTTTCAGTTTTCTATTTATTAATCTCTGTAAGTGAGGCAAATTGCAAAGTAAATTGGCATAATTAAAAGACAAAGATATTTGTACGTAAGACATTAAATAATATTCAGGAATATAAATTAAATATTGAGCTCTGTCACGGGCTTTCAGTGCAATTTGAGGCTTTGATTTCAGGTTCATAAAACTGAAATGCATTCGTTAAACTCATTTTGGTTGTAAATTCCTTGAGATTTTATCCAGCATCAGAAGCCTTTCCAGTTTTCCTCTGGTGCTATTTGCAGCGGTGTAAATAAATAAATAAATCAATCTTATATGTCAGGAATGCCTCAAACCTCTTGAAATAAACAAGTACTTTTGGTCAGAAACTAGAAGGAGCTCTTGAATTATTATTTTTTTTTTCTGTTGTTGTGGCAGGTGCCTCCAACTCTTAAATCTTCTGGACTCACTGGTCCTGTGGTACTTTTCCCTCTGTCCTTCTCAGTCAGTACTGAAAAGAGGCACCATGTTCTTAAATAATTTCTTCATTGACCTTGTTTTCTAGTGATGGTCTTGGGGACAAGGGTTTGGCTGGATTGTAATGTCCTTCTGGTGTGGGAGAATTTCAGAGCAATTTTCAAAATGTTATAAAATATCCATGGGGTTTTTTTTCCTGATTTTATTGCATTTAAATTTATTACAACAAAACTAGAAACACAAAAACTTATCTGTAACTGTACTGGTAGGACAGAAGAACTGCTACCTGTAGTGTGAAGAGATGAGGAAAAGTTTCTGTTTAGTGTAGCAGAAGAACTAAAGGGTTTTTTTTAATATATATTTTTTTCCTTCACAATTTCTGAGTGATTATAGCATATTTGGATTTTGCAGAATTGCACCAACAATGGCTACTCAGTTAAGCTGGAATTTGTCCCAGTCCAGCAGTAGGTGAGGATGCTT
The DNA here is from genome assembly GCA_013396675.1 of Eubucco bourcierii. Classification (NCBI taxonomy): domain Eukaryota; kingdom Metazoa; phylum Chordata; class Aves; order Piciformes; family Ramphastidae; genus Eubucco; species Eubucco bourcierii. The sequence goes on along the minus strand of VWZE01009718.1, from coordinate 238,761 downwards.
TGAAGTAAGTGCAGCATGCATGTGAAACCTGGAAGCTGCTTTCCAATATTTTCTACCTCCAGAAATCTATGCTGTGCTACAAATCTATGGCCAGAAAAGCATTAGGTAACATTTGTACCCGTACTAATCATAATTTGAGAACCTCTATCTTCATGAGAAACTGAATGTCCCTCACCCAGATAGATCAGATTTCCAAATTTTTCCTGTAGTTGCTATGGTCCCTGGCCTGGACAGGTCAGGGGCTGGAATTTTTTGGTCAGAAGAGCAGCAGTGGGGCTTACTGCAGGTGTAAACACAGACAATCAGCTTTTGATTAGCCACGTGAAGATTGTTTGAGTTGTGGATTAACTACTTTCCTCTGCCACCTCATTTTCATTATGTTTACTGCATCATTCTTCACATCAACTTTTTCAAAGTTGAACACATTTACTGTGTTCTTACAACCTAAATTACACTTGGCCTATTCTGTTTCTAGCCTCCTCCATTGCTCTGGCTAATTGAGCGTTTGTCATATAAAAACTAATGAAAAAGTGCAACGTGTAATCAATACAAGATTTTAAGAGTGCACAAAATGATCATTGGTCCATAGACATATAGTGCTCGTACTGTTAGAGCAGTTAAAACTGAAGTTACCTAGTAATGTATCTTAAACTGTAAACTTGTGTTGCAGAGCTGTTGTCATAGAATCATAGAATGGTAAGGTTGGAAGGGACCTCAAGGATCATCTAGTTCCAACCCCCTGCCATAGGCAGGGACACCTCCCACTAGTACAGGTTACTCAAGGCCTCATCCAATCTGGCCTTGAACACCTCCAGGG
>VWZE01009718.1:199896-226763 GCA_013396675.1 Eubucco bourcierii | reverse complement strand
AAAAAAAAAAAAAAAAAAAAAAGAAGCCTGGCTCCATGTGTGAAGAATTTGTAAAAGAGAAAAAGCCCCAGCAGAGGAGTCCATTGTTTGCAGCCTGCTCTGATTACAAGTGCCTGCACTGGAGTCAATGGGAGCCACATACAGGTTCTAGAAGCTATAGATTTGAGTCTGTAAAACAAGACTTTACTTTGAAGACTTTTGGATTTTTACTTTTTTACTGGGTGATTTATTTGTGATTAAAATTTAACTATTTGAAGAATCTACTCTTTCTTTAGGCAGCTATTTCTTCAGTAGTCGTGCTAGCCTGTGTTCCTTTTTTGCTGTGACACTTTCAGAAATATGTTTCTTGCAGTGGCTTAAGGAGAATGATGTTCTAGCAAATCACTGGCAAACGAAGAGATGGCACCTCACAAGAGGAGGTGTGCAACGACAAAGTGATCTTACAGATGAATGACTGCAGAATAAAAGGTACAGAGATGACATACTGGATGTAATGCTAGAAAAAAAGTCAGTGGATTTACTGTCAAAAGCAAGAGAAACATGAATGTGAAATTTCATCCATTTCTGTTTCATCTGGTAGAAAAGAAAAAGAACATCCTTTTCCAGTGCATGAATTGTGAATCGTGATAATAAAAATTAATTTGAAAAAATTTCAAAATACACAGGCCTGACTAGCATTGGAGTTTAAATCATCTCTTCATTTCCACTGTAACTTAACTCAAATTCTGTGCCTTTTTTTTTTTTTTTTTTTTTTTTTTTTTTTTTTTTTTAATTCATTATGTCAACATAAGTAGGTGCAGCTTATCATCACTTGGCCGGTTGTTATTTTTCAGCTGTTTAATTCATTGACTCACATCCGGCAATAATTCATGCAAAATGGGCTCTGAACTCCTTTGCAATATGCAGATTTGTGTGCAAATGAGCGTTACCTATGGTGTTCACACTGAAGCGTTTTTCTTTGATGTACATTTCTGACATTCTGAGATTGTAAAGAAGAAAATAACTTTAAAAAATTTAAGAAACCTTAATTGAAGTTAACATAAAAGAAGATACATGGTGTTAATTGGTCTGTTTCAGGCATAATTTGGGCCTTTGAGACCATGTCCCTTACCCCCCGCCAAAGTGTCAAGACTCACATCTTTAATTCAACAATCTTTGTATTAATTACCTCTGGATAAGGTAAGCTTTGATTGGGAGTCCTTTATTGTAAAATTACAGTACATTGCCTGCTTTAAGATAAATAAATTAGGGTTGAACTTGAAAAAAAAATCTCCATCCAACTGTGAATGGGAAAGTGCATTTGAGTATCAAATGCTAGATGAAAGGACAGTTTTTATCAGACTTCATTAATAGGGGAAAAGTGTTTTCTTTTGGTTCCTCTTTTTTTCATTGTTTTTACACATTGAAAAGGAATCTCTTTACCAAGAGATGGGAGATGGAAACACTCGGGTTCTAGGGTTGCCAACATTTCCCTCCCAAAAAGCCACTTTGTGCTTGTGGGAACTCAGCGTTCTTCTCTGAGAGTAATTCTGCAGTATCTGGTCCATTTGTCAAAGAACAATCAGTGACCCAGGGATGGCCTTCTCTTCTCCCTTTCTTAATTGCCTGTAGCTAACTATCTATTAGGACCAACAAAAATTGTTTTCAGGGATGGAAGGACTGAAGAAGGTATCGCATCTAGGGGGGTATAAGTGTCAACAAGTTCTGTGAGTTACAAAGCCAGTCACATGGCCAAGAGACCTGCAGGCAATATTAGTAGAATAAAGACAGTTTTTACTTCTTATTCATCCCAGAGGAAGACTGACCATTCTTGGCTTGCTGTAATGGAGCTTCAAAACTATAGTTGGAGTCTGAGACTTGGGTGTAGATGTTATACTTCTTGTATAGATTTTGCTGACTGCAATATGCTGCCTAGACATACACTTCCACTGTGACTAAGTACTTTGAGCAGCATATTGACAAATGCTGACAGAGATTTAATTTCTCTCAGTTCTCACCTCAGACATGCTAGTGTGAGTCCTCCAAATCAGAAGATGTGCCATGCGCCTTATACACCTTTTTGGGCTAAGACATGTTGTTCCACATGTGCTTGTCTGAGGCAAATGAAGTGCGAGCCAAAAAAACTGGGTGTACCTACTTGAGGTTTGACCCATGAAGCTGATAATGTTATTAGAGCTGATGTTAAGGACACTTACAGTAAAATTTCAGTTCTGACATGTGAATGATTTCAGCTCTGCTGTCTTGGCAGAGACACACACCTGACTGCTCTTCAAAAGATTTTTCAGCACATACAAAAGACTTGAAAAAGGAGATCATTTTTTCTTTCTTTCTTCTTAGCATAGTTCTGAGCATAGTCTTTCACTTGCTTTTCCATGCTTGGACACCTTCCTCAGCACAGAGCTGCCATGTTTGCTCAGTTAGTACAGAAAATGGATAAAGGGATGCCAGAGGCCTTGGTTTTACCATCAGAGCTATCAAATGCCTCAGTGAGCGAGGAACCCTGTTTTGGAAGGGTGTATGTGCATAGTAGCCACAGATTCAGCGCTTTATTTGCATTGAAATTAGCTAAAATGGAAGATAACCAGCAGAAAAAAAAAGCCAGAAATAATTTTGTTTTATTAGAAACCCTAGAAATGCTGACACAGCAAGACATGGGTCACCTATTCAACCCTTCCCTACTCTGGATGGAGAAAGTTGCCAAAAATATCTTGAAACCACTATGGGAACTCGACCCAAGAACTGCTTGTAGACTACTCTTTCTCATTCTACTAGGCCACCGTGATTTTCATCCTGCTACATTTTCCCATCCCCTAGAGGCAGACTTGTCAAGAAGCCTTTTGTCTGGCACAGTGTTTTCAAATCCAAACTCTGATAATTATCTCTGGTTCTGCTGCCGACTTGAAAGGCGATTGCCAGACACTGAATCCACAGTCCCTTCAGTACAAAAATTAAGAGTAAGGAGAAGAGGCATTTCTGTGCCTGCTTCTTCCTCCAACACTTGACACCAAGTGCACCTGTGAGGCTGACCGTCAAAGATAAATGAGTTCAATAGAAAAGAGCAGACACTTACTTGGATCTCAGAGTAATACAGTACAAATCAGGAGAAAGTGCAACACAAAAGCTTTGCATGGCAGGCTCTGCTAATCAGAAGACGTGAGTATTTTAGCATATTTAAACGAGGACAGGGCATCCGCTAATCAAACAACAGAATCCAGAGGTACTGAAAGAGGAAGGGAAAGACTGTTGCTTGAAACTTTTCAACACACATGGAGGATTTTTGAAATATCACTAAATACGATGATCTAGGTTTATAGGAAGATAATGAGGTAAGTAACAAATATGTCAAAACGAAACTATTAAACATTGTAATTACGCTGGATACAGATTAGTTGCTGAAAAAGTTTCCCATTACTGCACTGTCGCTGTCAGAAAAGTGTAGTAATATAATGAGTTTTCCTTTCTTGTGATTTATTTAGTAAAAGGTACTATCTGGTAACTTTCTAACAGCTTTCCTGGGATGAATAAAAATTACTTCATGAGCCTGATAAGATTCTTTGCTATAAACTGGTGCAACGCACACATAAGTGGTAAAAGCTCATTTTTCACATGCAAGATTTTAAAAGCTTTCACACTATTTAAGTTGATTGTTTTAAAAGTACTACCTTTGTATATTTGTCTTGCAGTCTTCTTCCTTTCTTCTACTGTTTCTCAAATCAAGCCGAGGTTGCTGTCACATTCATTGACATTTGTCCTCCACGGTGGCAATATTTTTTGTTAATCAGTCAGGAAAGAGAATTAGTTTTACATCAAGATTTTAAAGGGATATTTTTTGAAAACTCCCAGGGAAAACAAATTACCTTTTACTGAGAATTATACAAAATGCGCATACTTCCTAGGCCAATAGATCATTGCCATACGAGTATAACAAAGGTTACTTAGCAGTCACTGGTTTTCTTTGGGAATATTGCCTTCACAGAAGCAGATCTCTAAGGAGATGAGCTTATTTTAAGCTGATATTCATTAGAAAGCTGCTAAGCCACTAGAGACATTCTGGATAGAAAATAGGATATCTGGCTTATATTTTTTTTTGCAGGTAATAGGAGGTAATGTCTGTAATTACAGTCAGAATCTTTGATTTCTCACTGTGATTGGTTATATCGTGCTGCATGATATTCTGAGCTTTTTATCTCTGTTTCTTTTTAAAAGAGTAGTTTTAATGGATTTTAAGCACAAGCACATCAGGCTGAGAGCTTCAAAGCTGACATCTTCCTCCATTAATGAAAATGATGCCTCCTTGTGGTGTACCCTGAACTTGCTGTAGTTGCTTGTCACGGGCTTGTATTATCCACATTTAAGACAGAATTTTTATTTCTGTTGTCTTCAGCAAAAACTGGATGAAGGCTGCATACCTCCCCAAATTAAGAGGGGGTTAAGTATAATCTTTCAAAGGTAGGAGGGAGTGTGTGTTTAATGTGTTACTGGATCTTTTCATGAAATATTTATCTTTCTCAAGCTACAAACAGTTGAAGAAAAAACTAAGTATTGGACAGAAGAAAGAGATGAGTGCACATATTAAATAGTAATACTCTTAATGCTAAATGCTGGATAAAGATGATGATTTAATTATATTGAATACTTGAGTTAAGAAAAGAAACAGAGAAAGAAACAGGAAGATCTTTGCCAAGACTAGAAAGAAGTTATCAAAAAATTTAAAAATTATAGTTTTAATAAAAAGTAAAGAGGGTAGAATGAAGAGTGATTGCATAGAACCATTAATCTCATCTGTTATAAAAATGGTGCAATCAAATCTGAAAGGAGACTTGGGAAATACATCTTTTCAACTGCAGAAAAGAAAGCTTTTGGCTTATCACTTTTAACAGTATGAATACAGCAGCAAAAGTGCAGAATGGTATCTGCAGGGACAGTACAGTACAGTCAGAGAATGACTAGAGGGTAAATTCTACTCTTCCTCCATTATGTTTTGGGTGGCAGGATTTCGCTGTATACTCTGACCACAGTACTTTCATGCATGGAAAGGCCAGTGGCAAAACAAAGGGAGGCATTAAAAGTTTGGTGCCACATCTCTGGAGATTTCTTTTGTATACACAGACTGACAATGCTTCTGGATCAGGCAGGACCTCCATGAAAAAGTTTACCTCATTATCTCAGGAGACTACTATTAGTCATCCAGGTACTTTACTAAGAACAGTGAGCAGATTAACTTCCCCTGTCATAATATTTTCCACCAAAAGCAGTAAAACACGATAGTACTGACCAATGATTGTATAAAGAAGCATGGGAACATTGAGCCTGAGTGAGCATATCTTTAAAGATTCTTAAAAACTCACTGATCTGTCTGTAACTAAATGAGACTCCAGCACTGCAGGACCTAGTCTATGGTACAGTGAAGTCAGCGGAAAAACTCTTCTTTGGCAGCCATCTGCATGTAACAATGCTCTACAAGCAGTTGCCAGGATAAGCAGCCATCCTTACTGTTCACTAAATCCGCAGAATTCATTTTTTCAACATTGATTATGAAGTCCAAATCTTTCTCATTTTTATCCACAACATGGCATAAAAGATGAGTGATTCATTTTCACGACGCACTTCTTTTGGTCAACCTCCAGCCCAGAAACTTTAGTGACTTCAATGTTACTTTAAGCACCTGCTCACTGAGACATGAAAGATGCAATACAAGGATATCATCGAGATGTATCTTAAGGTACCGTTTGCTCTCCCTCACAGTGCTGTTCTTGTTTCCTTATAGAATATTTAAGGATTGCATGTTTCTCTGGCAGTATATTAAAATGATGTCTTCTTTGATGATGTAATAACTGTTAACAGCTTAACACTCCCATAACCAGCCATTAATAAGAAGAGTATGTAGGATTCTACTAGTTTTGGAGCGGTATCAGCTGAAGAGTTGTAGGATTATAGTTTTCCTTATTTTTTAAAAACAGCTACATCTGGGATACTTTATATTTTAGTCTACTCTGCCTTGGATTGTAGTTGTGCAGTGCTTTGTGGCTTGCCTTGCGAGATCTATGCTTTTTCACCTTGCCTTGACCTTTGTCTTGATAACCTTGGCCTGGTCTTCAAGGATTTGAATTTCAAACCTAAAACCTGTTGTCATCCTTCATTAAAATACGAATTCTTCTAATGTTTCATGGGTAATACTGTGCAAAATCCTGCTCACTGATCATCTGATTTGTTTCCATTGCTGGGACACGAAAAGTTTTTATGCTTACCACATATTTTAAATGTTGTCAGTAATGCGTTGAGCTGATTTGCATCCCAGTTCTGCAGAGTTTTAATGCTCACACCCCAACCTGGAACTGATGTATTGTGCAGTTAAAATTGTTTAACTCTCTCATTCCTCAAGAGTTCCACAATATTTTAAAAGGATGCAATGATATCAGGTCTTACAGAGAAGTTTGGAGCTTTGTTAATATTCCTGCAGATTTTTTAATAACATGACATGGGAAGCAGGCTGAGGAGAGTAACAGTGCATGTTATTGGGTTTGGTTTAGCTTTTAAGGCTGAAGCTAAGTTTTGCTTAGTCTACAGAAGATACTGTATTTTGAAATATTTAAGCACACTGGTCACATGCTGACAAACAAGATAGGTGATTGATTATTAATCACTCAGAGAAACTTTTTGTTAGGAATGGAGCAGCAGCTTTGCTAAGCTTCCTTGAAACCTGGAATCCTTCACAAATACTCATAAAGTTTTACCATATGTAAAAAAGGAAGACCTTAGAAATGGCAGATGAGCTTTTAAAAGAGGCCAGCTTTCAAGAGTCTCCCAAATTTAACATGTTCTTCACAGGTAGAAAAGTGGTATTTTTTTTGTCTTCTGGTATGATAAAGAGCTACCAGGTGGGATGGGAATCTTTCTGGCAGTGCTTATCACTGATGTGCAAACAGATCTGGTTCTTCTCATATGCACTTTTACACTGTTAATATTGAAGTATTCAAAGGACCGAAATAATCTCTTTCTATTTCCAGTCCTGTGCAGTATATTTTTAAAAGAAAATTAAGGTTATAGGCAATATCAAAGTTGCCATAACACCCTGTTCTTTTATGTCTTAATAACTCTAAAGCATTATATATGATTCCTAAACACCCCTTAAAAAAGACCAAAACACCTGATGTACAGAGAATACAAAGTTCAGGAATATTGCTGCACTTATATTTAACCAGTTATGACTTCAAGTACTTTATGTTATAGTGTCCATGTGGATGTAAAGTTTCAAGTTAGTTAAAGTTTATAAGGAAGACTGATGTCTTTGACTGAGCAAGTTGATATAATATGGCAATTTCTGAGTTGCAAAGTAGGAATGCTATGTGGTTGTCATAGCATCCTGTGACTAGTAGTGCATCTATGGTCCAGTGGCCTCGACTGTTTGAGAGCTGCTGTCCTTCTCTGTCCTCTAGCAAATCTGTACCTGTGTTTTGTAGCTAGTAGGATAAATTAAATTGCCCTTAATGTTGATTTCTGCTGGCCTTTGCAAATACACCTCCCCCCCTCCCCTCCCTCCCCCTTTCTCCTCCCCGAAGAAATGGACAGCTGACAAGATGTAGGGCTAATGTCACCTGGGATTTTATATATCAAAAGACTCAACTCTACCTCCTTAAAGTCTACCTGAGCACCAAACAGCTCGATGGATAAATTATCAAGCTCTAGGACTGTGTGCCTGACAGGAGAGTGACCTTGGTGGCAGGAGCACTTTCCATCAGATGTACTCGCTGGTTCCACTGAAACAAGCAGGTATTTAAAAGTTGACTTTAACAGGTGCTGCACCTCATTGATTGCTCTTCAGCAGTTTGAAAAATGGTAGTAAGTGCATGTAATATTTTATGGTTAAATGACGAGACTTCAGAGAGTATGCACCTCCTTTGTACTACTGAAATCTGGCCTGTTAGCTCTGAGAATTGCATTGGAAATATCAGCTACAGGAACATGGAATGAGAAAAACCTGGAAGAAAAGTGCATGTTGATGAAGATGACCAACAATGTTAATGCAGTAAAATCTGTAAAACATGCATGATCAAGAAAATCTAATTCTAACATAACAGCTTGGTTGCTGGCTGGTAGAAAGGCTTTTGTTCTGGTGAACAGATGAGGAGGAACAGCTTTACAGCCAAAGCAAATAGACCTTTAGTTTGTAGTAGCTAATTAAAGATACTGTGGATCTTTTTCAGAAGTAATCCAGTCAGATACAGGCACCTGTAGTTAAACTGATTTCTTACTTTTGGATAATATACAATGATAAAAAGAAACTTGAAACAATTATATGGCTCCTTGGGGAAAAAAAAAATAAAAGGAAAAAATGCCATCTCCTTCTGTAAACTTTGCAACCCAAGGAATGTCAGGAGGTACTTAAATGAGCATGAACTATTTCAGATTTTAAGTAGAAAAGTGCTGGCCAAGAGACAAGGAAAGTGTAGAACTCCTTAACTTCTAGAAACAGGATAGCTCCACGAAAATCCTAGAGGACAAGGGATATGGATTTTTGTGCATTGGCTAGGTGGTAGCAAAACGAATCTGTTGCTTTCTGTTTCGGGCTGAAGGTCAAGTGTATTGAGGTCTTTCAGCTGGCAGGTGCATGTTTTTACTAAATAGTTCCAACTGACAAATGCACCTCTTGTTCTACTGACCGCTGCGGGTACACTATGATGTCCTGTTTAGTTCAATTTCAGTTAGCAAGATATGAACACAGAAGGCATAAGAAAAGGGAGGAGGTTGGAGAGGAGATGGAAAAGTATAGAAGTAAGAACCTGATGTCAAATAGCTCACCCATGGGATAGCTCTATTGTTTGATGCATTTCTCTAGATGATGTGGTAGGTTCAGATTGTGTAGAGTTTAGGCTTTTATTTAAAGGAGAAAACCCTGAAATATTTCTATTCTAGTCAGAAGGCTAGAAACTTTTAAATGTAAGCAGGTGTACCCAGCACTCTTCCTGAGTGAACACACTAGCTAAAACAACCTCTAGCTAAAACAACCCCTCGAAACACAAAATTCTCTCCATTCCCATCTTACCAAAAAGTGAACTCTAAAGGCAGAAGAACCAAAAGAGCAAATGGAGAGAGAAGGAGGTGGAGACTGAGAATCAGAGACAGAAAATGCCCTTGGGAAAGAACTGAACATAAAAACATCAGAAAGAACAACAAATCTGAATGGACAGGGTGCTAAATGACAACTAAGCCAGTGGCTGGGTACCTGACAACTGGCAGTGCTAACCACAGCTCCCTGTACAGTTCCTTAGCATTATGACCCTACAGGACCCAGCACACAGATGCTTTTCCTGTCAGTCGTTTCTCTTCCTTAGGTCAGGAAATGATGTGCTGTGCTATCATTTCTTGCTAGGTAAAAGTCAAACCCTCCCAAATCTTAAAAGCAGAGCACACAGTCAAGTGAAGACATGCTGTGTGTCATTGTACTTTTGCTTTGCTTTCTGTCCCCATGGAAATTGGCAGGTATAATTAATTTTTCCTCCTAGAAAATCCTGTGTTTATGGGCATGAGGACCAGCACAGACGTTACAACTAACACATGGTAAATTCAGGGTGCATTTAACAGCCTCAGTGAGTTATGAACAGCAACGACGTGGTGACTGAAGGACTTCAGGGCAGACAGCAGGACCAGTTACTGTGTACTCAAAGGTGAGTGTAAAACGTTTGGCAGACAGCATTCTTAGCAGAATCTCTATGCAGTCTGTATGTTTTCCGAAGTTTTAAGTGTTACAATGCAACATGTGCTCCAAAGAGAAGATTATCTTAAATCACATAGTTTAAACAAATCAATGAACATCAGACATTTTTATTAGCACTCTGTGGTAAGGCCATTAGTGTCCTTCATGTGGGTCTTATTTACAAGTTTTTTCCCAGATACACCAGGGTTAGAAAGCTCCTCACTAAGTAAAATGAAAGCTGAGATCCTAGTTATACAACTTCAGGAGCTGAGGCCTTAATAAAAATACAGGTATGGAGCTTGTGCGAATCAAGTACCTGTGAGTCCAGGGTGGAACAGATAATCCCTTTCCAATCTTCAGTTTGGATTATTCTCCATGCTGACCACAGTCACAGCTTTAGATACTGATTTCAACCCTAAGCTTGATTACTTTTATCCTGTTAACCTCTTGCACTAGGCCAGAGTGGTAAGCTTATTGCATAAACAGTTCACTCAAAGGCTTGTTACATTTACTCTTGTGACTATTGCCAGGATTAGGCCTCAGAAATTAGAAGAAAGTTGAGTTTTGGTGTCCCCACCATACAAGTGACATAGATCTATTGGAACAAGTTTAGAGGAGGACCGCAAAGATGTTACAGGGGTTGGAACACCACTGCTGTAAGGATAGGCTAAGAGAACTGAGATTGTTCAGCCTGGAGAAGAGAAGACTCTGGGTGAACCTTATAATGCGTTCCAATACCTGAAAGGGACCTACAGGAAGGCTGAAGAGGGACTTTTTACAAGACCGTCCACCAACAGGACAAGGGGAAATGGATTTAAATTGAAGGAGAATAGGTTTAGATCTCAGGAAGAAATTCTTCACTACAAAGGTGGCAAGACTCTGGAATGGATTGTCTGGAGAGGTTTTGCATGCTCTCTGCCTGGGGATGTTCAAGGCCAGATTGGATGGGGCCATGAGTAACATAGTCTAGTTGAGAGGTGTGCCTGCCCATGGCAGGGAGTTTGGATTTGATAATCTATAAGGTCCCAGCATAAGCTGTTTTACGATTTTGTGATCTCAGGAGCAATATTCACTGAGATCAGACTATCCTCTCAGTCAGACAGGACCAGCACTGGACATTACCAAAGGGAGGAGACTTGTCAAAGTGACAACCACCATATTTAAAAATATCTTTCATGTTCCTGCTGGAGGGTAATTTTTTGATTAAATGTGTCAGAAAAGGTGCAGATGTCATACTCTGATCTGTCTTCCCATTCTGTCTTCCCACTGGCGAATAATGTTATCTGCACAATTATTACAGACCAAGACATGTGTTACTAAAATCCCTTTCCCTTCTTTATCACAGTATCACAGTATCACAGTANGGTGACTCCACCACCTCCCTGGGCAGCCCATTCCAGTGACAAATTACTCTCTCAGTGAAGAACTTCCTCCTCACCTCCAGCCTAAACTTGCCCTGGTGCAGCCTGAGACTGTGTCCTCTAGTTCTGTCACTGGTTGCCTGAGAGAAGAAGGTAACCTCCTCCTGGCCACAACCACCCTTCAGGTAGTTGTAGACAGCAATAAGGTCCCCCCTGAGCCTCCTCTTCTCCAGGCTAAACAGTCCCATCTCCATCAGCCTCTCCTCATAGGGCTTGTGCTCGAGGCCCCTCACCAGCCTCGTTGCCCTTCTCTGGACACATTCAAGTACCTCAATGTCCTTCCTAAATTGAGGGGCCCAGAACTGGACACAGTACTCAAGGTGTGGCCTGACCAGTGCAGAGTACAAGTTTTGCCCATCTTGAGGGAGAAACAAGAACAGAAAAGTGAACTTAGCTGCCTACTTGATGTAAATAACCACCTCCGCCTTCCAAGGAAACTAGAAGAGCTGGACCTAAGCTGGCCTGTAATGGGGGACAGAAGCTGGATGTCAGGCATAAGGGGGTGTGGGAAGAAACTGGGTTGCATGTGACATGATTCCTTTTGTAGAAGTTTCTTAGTGGATATGAAGTCCTGTGCCTGGTCGTGTAAAGCCCATTAGCATATGTCTCTGCAATGGGTTTCTGTGGCAGAGTTCCTGTAATTACTGTTCATTAGTATTCATTAGTACCAGGTCTTGCCTGATCTTGAGTTCATGTTGAATCAGCTCTGCTGTAACATTTTTGATATGGGTTGGATGTAGAGGTCAGCATGGAGGCATTAATTAGGCCTGGTAGTCAGAAGTTATTTTCATGGCTCTTCAGATAGGGTTTGCTTCAGATGCACCATGGCTTTCCCTTCTGAAGTGGAAAGCGTATATGTAAAGTGGAGCAGTGGTGAACCTGATACTCAACAGCTTGAGAATAGAAAAACAAAGCCTAAATGTGCTCTCTGGAGTGACCTGCTGAAAAATCTGCAGAGTTTTCAGGAACTTTTCTACACTGTTGGTGCCACTTAGGAGTGTTGACACAGAAAAGGATTTGAAGATGCAGAATACGAATAGCAGATGATAAAGTATTTCTGATGGTTCATCCTTCTCTTGTTCACCTACTGCTGATAAAAATGTAACTGTGAGCTTTTAGACTATATCCTCTGATCTCTACAAAAAGAACATTGAACAACAAACCTACTTGTCTCCTGTTAAAAACAAAAAGGGGGAAAAAGTCATGTTAGACTAGTTACTGCATTAAGCAGCCAAGTTCAAGATACTCTTGGAACACAGAGATACATTTCAGAGGCTACAAGAACTTTTCTGTGATGAAGAGCTGAGCAAAGTCTGAACATAGGTTGATATTTTGTTCTTGGACAGTTCCGGCTTTGGAGAAAAGTGTTTTTTCTATGCAAATTTTAGATACATTTCTCTAAAAGCACAGATGTATATATACATATTCTATCTGGAAAATCATAATTCTCAATCTGCAGATCCTTGCTTTTAGTAATAACCACCTTCAGTAGAAAGTTACCTGAAAAAGAGAAGGTGTACAAAGATTCATTCACATAAGGGTCCACACAAGCTATGTTCTGTCTTATAGCCAACGACTACCTTAGTACAATTTAAACCTGCAACACAGAGATACAATTGGTGAGATCAGAGTAATTTACTTCTCAGTAGCACGAAATACTGCTGTTACTTGAGGATCACCCCAAAGAAATCTGGTTGAAATTGGAAAAAGATTTTTTGAGATTTTTGTATCTTCAATAATAAATAAAATATTTCAGAGGGGAAGAGAAAAATTCTTCTAATAAAGGAGATACACACATTTGCTGGTTTGAGGCTAACTGGAATATTTTAATAGAGAAAATTACACTATAGGCTGTGAAAGGAAAACATGGTGATGTCTAGTTCACTCATAGGCTTACTGAGATGTTTGGGAAAAATAACTCAAAACATTAGATAAGTCAGTCTCAGTCTGTCTCTCTCTGGAGGCACAGTGTCTCGGGCGGTCTACCTTCTGGTTCCTCTTTGCCGATTAATTTTCACTAACCACTTTTCTTCTAACTCCCCTGGCTGATCATTGAAGCTCACCTTGTGCATGGGGCAAACCTTGGGGTAAGGTATAGGGGTGGGGAGAAGGTGGAAGGGTGGTTGGGAGCCCCTCCTGGGGTCTCTGATTTCTGGGAGGGGTGATGTGTTTCTGTATTACTTTTAACTTGTGTATTTCTGTAACTAGTTCTGTGTATAGTGTATATATCTGCTTGTATATTGTGCTGAGCTGTAAATTGAGCTTCAGTCCTTAACTTCCAGCTGGCTGAGTTCTAGTCTGGGTCATTTTACAAAGTGTGTGGGGGCAGGTAACTCCCAAACCATCACAACATATTCTAATAAAGGAGATACACTCTCCTCAGAAAAAAATTGTCTTTCTACACAACAAGAATAATAGAGTTGTAGACCTAGATGCACTTCAAAGTACAAAGCACAAAGTTGTCTCCTGCTTGGAATAATCAAGATCCCAGATGATGACAGTAAGACAAGACAGACTCTAGTACTTCCTGGGTCCATTTAAGAGAGTTGCTTTTTATAGTTTCTGCATTTTTAAAAAAAATTAATTTTCATTTTATGGCTCTTGGGTAAACTGTTCAAAAGTGCAAAGTGAGGCTTTTCTTGACACAGTGTAATTAGTCTGTGGAACTCCTGCTATGGATGCTTAAACTTAAATAATGACACAGTGATTTGACTCATGGAAGAAATGCCCATTAATATTTATTGAATATAAAGATGTTTCACTCAGGAGGCTGTGGAACAATAAATTGTTGGGGACTGTGAGTAGGTTGGTGGAAATATCACTTGACTTTTTTTGATACTAGTTGGCTGGCCAAGAGATGAAGAGAGGATGCTGGGCAAATGACCCAGCATGATCACTCATGTTCTTGTATTATGAACCATGAGACATGATATTGAGGTCTTGATGGCAAAGCATTTGTACATCATTCTAAAATTCAAAGAGGATGAAACAGATGCTATCATGCAGAAAGATGACAAAAGAGATTGAAAAAATGCAAAAATTACACTTCATGTAGCAATGATATTTGTGTTAGTAGTATGGACTATGGACTAAAGGGAGTCATCATTTGTACCTGAAGCCTTTTGAAATATTACATGATGTACAAGAAGTGAAGATGAATGGTTTTATAGCTCCAGGAGATCCAAGTACCTCCATAGACCTGGGCAGATCATAGGTCTGTTTGGTGGAGGAGCTGCAGAGATTTGCAGCCAGCACTAAAACAAGGAATGAAAAAAACAGTATCACATCCTGTTCAGGCTGGTTCCCCAGCCTAAAAAATCTGGCACCCTCCAGGATGACCTTTGGCATCAGTTGGTTTATAGCTCAGACTTGCACATCTGTCTCCAGAGCTGAACACGTCTTGGGCCTCCCCATGCCCTCTACCAGAAAGCACACATACTCTGGATCCCAGCTGAGCTGGATACTTTTCACTTCCAAATGATTTAAAAGGAGACAGAGTCCTATTTTAGGGCTTCTATGGGTGAGATTCTTTCCAAGTTATGCTAGTGCTCTTTGCAGACTGATGATGTGAACTTGTCAAACTTCTTTGGGATGCATTATGAAGTACGTAGATTAATGACTTCCCAATACATTTTGATTCATGGGTACCTGTAATTAAAGTGCCATATGCAAACTGGCTTTGATATAGATAAATAAATACATTTTGAGCCATAGCATTTAAAGACAAGAAAGTCTGAGCTACAGGAACGCTTTTGCAGGAAGTTTTGCTAGGAGATACCTGATTTCAAAGCAACCTGGACGTTGGAAATGCAAGTCCTTCCTCCCACAAGAAAAATAAAATGCAGACTCCACTCAATAAGAAATAGTTAGCCTTTTCTGACAATGAAAAAATGAAATTCTCCTTATCTGAGAATAAGAAAAGAATTAAGTTCAGCGGTGGTACATTCCACATAGAGGGCTCCTTTTCTTTCTTGTCAGGCTTGGCATCTTGTTTTAGGATCCCTTTTTGATGTTATACTCCTGCTGCAAGAGAATTGTTTCTAGTTCAGGGGAGGAATGATACGTCTTTAATAAACAAACCTGGAAACTAATACAAATCTGTGTTGACAAATGCTTGTCAAGAAGAAAACCAAAGAAACAAAATCAATACATGGACTTGCATTAAATCACATTGTTTACAGATAGATATCTTGCAAGTTTTTTTATTTTTTTAAAATATTTTTTATTTCAGTTTTATTTTTTTTGTTTGTTTGTTTTGTTTGCCAAATAGCTGTCCCTGATTAATTTAGGATAAACCAGAATTTGGCTTTATAACAACAAAAGTTTTGTTTTGTGTTTTTTTTTTTAAAAGAAAGTTTACAACCAGCCTTTTCAAATATTCTGTCGTTTTTAAGGAAAAAAACATTCCTCCCAGCCTTCCTTATTCTGACACCATTTTACTTTAGAAGATCTCAAAGTACAAGTGAATACATGACACTCGCAGTGTCTCCAGTGTACACATTTTACGTTTGATTTATGACATTACTATATAGGTGCACTTGACAGCTTTCAGATTGAAGTAGAGACAAGAGAGCTTTAAAGTGAGATGGGTTATCCGGGTAAATCTATCAAGGGTTCGTCCTGGGAGAACAAGGAGAGAGGCTTTGTAGAGCCCTGCTGTGTAGCAAGCCTCCATGCTGAGCACATCCCAAGCTCCCTGACAGTTGCGCTCAGCCTTCACTGTAATAACGAATAAAAGGGAGCTCCCTGTAGATTACAGATCTTCCGTGTTTTGACATTGACCTTAATACATAATTTAACCACAAAGCCTGAGAAGTGTGGAACAAGATAAGAAAAGACCACAGAACTGGCAAATAAAGTGATGTTCAATCAGAAATCATATTTGTTCCTGATAGCGGAGATGTGGGCATTAAAAAAGGAGACAGAAAGAGATTGAGAGAGAGAGAGAGAGAGGGAGAGGGAGAGAGAGGGGGAAGAACAGTCTGGGTTATTTGAAGACTTATGGATCTCTTTTAAAGGACATATGGTTGTCAAATAAAAGTTTGTCCTGGATTCACAGTAAGAAATAATAATAATAAAAAAAGTCAATGGTTATTAAATTTTCATAGACACTGGGTTGGTGTTTTTCTCAAAATAATGTAATGGCATTTTCTATGGTTTTGCTGTTGCTTTTAACTCAATGGACTGTGGAGGGCGTGATATGGAGAATTACCATAAAGCTGTCCTTAGGCATATATTTAGACTAATCATGTTTAATATCTGCCTATTCTAGACCTTAGCTTAGGTTTCTACATTAAAAGATACAATTGTTTGGATGCTAAGAATTTGTAGGTTTTTCTTATTTACAGAGAACACTCAAAGCACAAGTGAAATGCACAGTGGGATGGGCTGCTTGCATGGCTGTGGCATATTTTTGCTTCAACAGAGGAGAGGCTCAGATAACAGGATTTTTAGCATAAAGGCTGTGACTATGGATGCTGTTAAAATCAAACAGTTCTTATGGGAAAATTATCAGGGATAAAATTATTAAGAATAAATTTTGCAAAGCACTTTTAAAATAACATAAGGGAGGCAAAGAATTGGAAAAAGTATTATTTTTCATCATTTGTATTAATTTTATTTTTTCACTCCTACTGGTCAGCATGTATGCCCAGTTAATACTACATTTTTGCTTCTAAGCCTTTCTTAATTGGATCATGACTTAGTTGCTGTTCTTAAACTACAACATCTGCACAGTAGTGGCCTCAAGAAAGTTACCACTTATTCTTGACATTTTAGAGAATATTCAGAGAATATTTACAATGGATGAAATTTAAATATAAATTTGAGTTTGTCTTTCATTACAAAATTAAAAATTGATGCCTTCTTTTGGATGGCAGTTCCATCCCTCTCACCCTCTAATCCTTCAATTCTGTCTTGGAAATTTGTACACATGCATAAGTCAGTTGGGTGATTTTGAATGATGTACCTGGAGATTCTCTAGTGTTAGAGCACAGGTACATTATTGGGCTGATTTGAGATAAATACTTCTGTTTTGTTTTGTTTTGTTTTGTTTTGTTTTGTATGCAAGTATTTTGACTCTTAAAATAAGGTCAAACTCTGAGGATAAAGAATTAAACATGAAAGACAATTCACTATCTGATGTACAAAACTGGAATTTTGTTTCTTTCATTTCCAAAAGCAAAAATGTGAACAAATCTCTACAAGGAAATTAGAGTACATCAGGATTATCAATTGGCATCATTGTCGCATGCACACTTTGCAACAGTTGTTTGTTTTGTTTTAGATACATACATACACATATACACATACACACACACACACACATATACACACACACACACATATATTTAAAATAAGATATCACCAGTATGTTTCCTCAGAGCACTCAGCACAATAGAAAAACCTCAGATTTGAGATAAGGTTTTATTCAACACAATGCAATGGTCCTAACACTTTCTCCCTATCACCACAGCACTCCACCCACCCTGTAACCTCTT
The DNA here is from genome assembly GCA_013396675.1 of Eubucco bourcierii. Taxonomy (NCBI): domain Eukaryota; kingdom Metazoa; phylum Chordata; class Aves; order Piciformes; family Ramphastidae; genus Eubucco; species Eubucco bourcierii. Next base: position 209,148 of record VWZE01009718.1, on the reverse strand, counting down.
TGACATGCTTACTTTCATTTCAGCAGTACAACCTACCCCACTGCACACTTCAAAGGGCTGAATATAACACTTCAGCCCTCGACTGCCTGCTACATTATTGAAGAACGTTATGACAGTTAAAATCCCAAAGCTACATGGCAAGTCCTTCTCCAGGATAATCTGGACTGATTTACTACTAAGGATTAGGCACTAAGTGAACTTCAGAGAGCCTACACCAGGCTTGTTAAAAATAGAGTTTACTTCTTTTACAACAGTTTTTCTACATGAAAAAAACAAAGCAATAAACTAGGGGAAAAAAAATTTAAACACAACAACAACAAAACAACAACAAAAATGAAACAACTCAAACATCTTAGCTATATTTGGTCCACATGTGCAACTTTCTGTTGGTGTTCTAAGAAAAAGTATGAGCAAAACTCAGTAACAACATGGAGAGTAGTGAGTGAAACACAAAGAACTCCAACAAGAGAAAGAGTAATAACTCATGGAGATGACAGACATTGAGGCTTTTTTCTTACTAGGAAAGGTAATGAAACAATTTTGTTATGGTAAAAAAAATGGTGCTGCATAAAACTTGATAGGAAGATCAACAAGGCAGATTCAGAGAAAGGGAGAGACAAACTGTATTAGCTCAGGTCAGGTGCAGTATGGTAAACACTTGTCCATCTGTTGGGATCTAAATGTGCTAGCTTGTCTTGCAAATGTTCTGTTACACAACTTCATCATTTTTCATGGTCATTTTCATTTGAGTTATAAAATAATGCCACAGGTTTCCCTGAAAGTCCATTTCCAAAAGTATGAAGTGACAGGTGATGCCTGTTGTATAACATTGCCATCTCAGCCGTGGCTCCAAATTTGGTAGTTTGCCCTACTGGCACAACAATCTGAAGGTCTACCTGTGCAATGCAGTGCAAACCAGGGTGTTAGGAGTCCAAGAAGGAAGTGAAATAGAATGCTTTGGATTTGGCAAATAAATCCAAGGAAGTGTAATCCAGTATGACATTTCCCTGTCCTCATTAGGACTGACTTTCACAAAATGATGGAGAGCTGGCAGGTCTGCAAATCTTCTGTGATTGCCTGTAGAGTCATAAGGACTGGAAGTGCAGTGATCGCTTACAGGATGGCTTATGGGGCTGTTTCTGATTTATGGATGGGAGATGTTACTTTCATCACATAGAGACACAATTAGAGTAGCATCCCAATTTCATCATCAGGCCACCAAGAGGATCTATTTCAGGATTCAGGAAAACAAAAACAAAAGCAGAGGCAACTGGGACTGCTCCTTGAGCAGACAAATAGAAGTTTATTTTTCTTCCTGCTAAAGAGCCAGTGCCTGAGATACATGAAAGTCTCCAATGTTTTAAAATTATGGTGAATGCTGAAAATGTAAGGAGAAAGCTCAGGAAGATATGTAGAGGCTTTAAGAAATCTGTAAATGCAAAAAAAACAGGGACAAAATTTGGGGTTGAGTTTAATGCATAAAAGTACAACATTTTTCATAAAAGCGAAGTGGAAGAAAGTGGATATTTGATCAAAGTTTCCCCAGGGTCCCAAAAGGGATATAATCAATAATAGAGCAAGTCATCACAGACTCAAACCAACTAGGCCAATACATGCACATTTAGTACCTTGCGAAGTGTCCTCCTTCAAAGCTATGCACTTCACGGTGGATCATAGAGAGTTCTCTGAATACACAGACTAAATGTTTGAGCCCATGACTGTGAACACCAGTCAAATGTGCCTGCAGGAGAAATGCAAGTATCTTTTAAAACAAAAGTTAAAAAACAGATTTGTCAGCTGATGTGAATGAATACTAAAAAGTCCAGTGTGTGTGCCAATATCAAAAGAGGGAAAGAAGCCATGCGTTTGCAAAAACACTCACACTAGACCAGGTAATGAAATGAATAAATAGTGTGCAGAGGCAAGCTGTGGATTTGCTCAACAAAGAAAGATGCTGCAAAGTCAGAAGAATGGCTAATAAAACAGAGCACAAATGGCCTCCATGTGATGCACAAATTAGGCCCAGGAGCAAATGAAAGAAGTGAGAGAAACTGAAACACACTTGTTCAAAAGAAAGTATAAAGCTGGAGAAGTCAAAGGTGAGATTGAAATCTGAAAGCAAGGGACAAATTCCAGGCCTAGCCGAGTGTGAAGTGTCACTGACGTTCAAAGGCACAAAAAGTAAAACAAGACATTGTGGTAATGTGCTAAGGAGAGCAAGTAGTGGGCATAAGCTTGGTCTCGTCGGTGGAATGCGTGCCAAAGCCCAGTAGATTCATAGCCCCGGGAACAAACCTGAACCAGACGTGAATGTGCCAATGCGTGAAGTGAAGTGTGCTTGCAGGGAAAAAAGGGGTCACCTGGTGACATTCAAGGTACAGTTAATGGAAGATGCAGAATGTATTACATGTGGCACTAATAAAAGTGCAGCAAAACATGACAACAGATGGCTTCATTCACAGGATCAGCCAGGGCAATAAAACGGGCTTGTTCTTTGTAGCTGTGGAGAAAAATAGCAAAAAGGATTGGTCTTAGATTTTGCAGTGACCACAAGATGCTGAACAAGATCATTTTAAAAGGGGAAACATTTCCATTTGCTCTCAAGGAACAAAATGTTTGCTGAGATGGCAGAAGCCAAGTTCTTCAGAAGATTAAATACAGAGGGAAGTTTTTGGCAGATTCCCCTGGACACTGAATGCTTCAAAATTTGCTTTCAAATCACCATTTTGCAGATGCTGCTTCCTGAGATTGCCTTTTGGAATGCATTTAGCACCAGAAACATATTGCAGCACAACAACCCAAACACTAGGAGGTCTCCCAGGAATGAAAATACATGTGAATGACATAATAGAAAGGAGCAGCACTACTATTGAACATCATGAATGATTGTGGAGAATAGTGGAAACTGTAAGAAGAAACAACCTTAAATTGAACAACACTAAATTGTCAATCTCAAGCTAATGAGAGAAATAGACCAAAAAATGGATGATGCCTAATTCATCTGCAGTGGAAGCCTCAAGGGCTATGACAGTGACACAGGACAGTTGCACGAATGCATACTTCAAGTACAACATGTAACAGTCACAGAAAGTTTTGTGATTTTTGTCTAGAATCAAAAGACAGGACACTAAGCATAGATCACTTTTTACAAAGCTCAAGAAGGGACTCGGTGACACGCTGCCAAGTTGCTGCGATTTTGCTTTGGAAAGGCTAGGAGGAAACTGCATGTGGAGGCCCAGCTAAGATATTAACTAGTAATTGTAAGCATTCTATCAAGAAGATATCCTTTGCTTCCTGACATGCAACCAGATGACCTGGTATAAGAGAATGTATACCCTCTACAAATGTACGAAGCTCTGTATTTACCCTGGAAGTTGGATGAGTTAAGCAAGTGGTCACATTTTCACAGTGCTCCTGGAGAGACTATGGATCATGACTTGACCAAATAAATGCTGCAGTGAGTGAAAAACCATCTGGATGTCTGAGCCCAAAAAGTTGTGATGAGTGGAGTTAAATCCAGTTGGTAGATATTCGCAGTTGGCAGTCCCACAGCTCAGTACTGCAGCCAGTTCTCTATAATATCTTTATCAATGACCTGGACAAGGGGATTGAGTGCACCCTCAGGAAGTTTTCAGATGACACAAAGTTAGACAGGCATGTTTGTCTGGTTGAGAGTAGGGAGGCTTTACAGAGGGATCTGGACAGGCTGGATGAGTGGGCTGAGGCCAGCAGTATGAGGTTCAACAAGGCCAAGTGACAGATTCTGCACTTGGGTGGTAACAACCCCATGCAATACTACAGGTTTGGGGCAGAGTGGCTGGAAAGCTCCCTGGTGGAAAAGGACTTGGAGATGTTGGTCAACAGCTGTCTGAATATGAGATGACAAAGTGCCCTGGTGCCCAGGAAGGCCAGCAGTATCCTTGCTTGTATCAAAAATAGTGTGGTGAACAGGATGAGGGAAGCAAGCATCCTTCTGTACTCAGTACTTTTGAGGCTACACCTGAAATACTGTGTTGAATTTTGAGTCCTTCACTACAAGTACACTGAGGTCCAGAGAATGGCAATGGAGCTGGTAAAAGGGCTTAGAGTGCAATGGCTTATGAAGATTATGAAATCTTATGAAGAAGGGCTGAGAGAACTGAGATTGTTTAGTCTAGAGAAGAGGACTCCCACTGTTTTCAACTGTATTGAGATGGAGGTCAGTCTTTTCTTCCAAGTTACAAGTGACAAGATGGGAGAAAATGGCCTGAATTTGCACCAGGAGAGGCTTAGATTGGATTTTAGGAAAAATTTTATCACTGAAAGGGTAGCTAAACATTGGAACAGGCTTCCCAGGGAAATGGTGGAGTCATCATCCCTAGAGGGATTTAAAAGATGTATAGATGTGGTACTTAGGTATATGGTTTAGTGGTGGACTTGGCAGTGTTGCATTAAGAGTTGGACTTGATGATCCTTTCCAATATAAATGATTCTATGATTCTCTGAACTATAAGCACAGAATGCTAAAAAAACAACACTTCTTATGCTTACATTGGATCATCTGGAGATTAAAGTACAAGAATGGCAGTTATCACAGTAAAGCAAAAGAAAATGAAGTTCATCAACAAGGACACCTTGGCCTGACCGGCTAAAGAATATACCAGTGAAGCTGTATTTTAGTCACAGTGCAAGAGAGATGCCATAAATAGTGAAGATAAATGAAAACTGATTTAACTGTATTAGGTAGAATTCTCTAAGTTAGACCGTGTTGTCTATATTATTCCCATGTTCCAAGTTCCAAAATTAGAAGTGAAATATGATTTATGTGGATAAGCATAGCATCTCTCAAGGCATACAACTAATTGAAAAGACCACAGGTTTAGCTGTGATCAAGTGTGTTACAACTGATGCATAACTGCTAAGGAAGGGAATAGATATTGTTGCACTCCAGTTCACTAATTCAGAACTCCCAAATGCTTCTACAGTGTATGCATTTTAACATAAGGCATCAAAGGCCTTATTCACTTGCCCATGTGTAGGCTTCTAGTTCCATTTAAGATGCACAGACATACCTGAAACGTCCACAAGGAATGATGCAGGAATTAAAAGACATCTATGTATTTCTAGAGTGACATCTGGAAGCCATGGTGGACACCCTAGGGCATCTCAAACCCTGCAGGTGCCTATATATGAGCAACTCAGATGAGTCTTTAACCACAGATATCCAGAGGCAAAGCGGAGCACACTCTCTACATAAGGAACAATTTACTCCGAACACACTTGGCACAAAAGAATTCTGGGGAAAAAAAGGGGGAAATCAGCCATAGAAGTCTGCATAGATGTCTGAGACGTAGAGACAAGCCTTAATCAAAGAACGACATATAACTGTGATTTTTGGCTAACAGCCTAGAGAAGCCAAAATGGACACAGAACTGTAACAGTCACCAGGTGTTTGCCACAGACCAGAAATACAGACTTTGGCAAGATTACTGCTGTCAGAAAAGAGGAGTGAAGATACATCACCTGGTTTACATTCTGGGATTTGAGCCAGTAAACGCACTTCACAGACAAACTTCTCATCTAGATATTGTGCTTAAAGGAAAACTTATTTAGATGTTAGTATTTGGCTGATATCCCTGATCTTTTTTTTATGCTGGAGGTACAAGGTCACCTTATGAAAGAGACAGAGATTTCCGCTGATCAGCTAGTCTACCGTAAGCCTGTTGCAGCACATGGTGTCTAGAGGCCTGGTGCTTAGCATGCATTTAACTATTGCTAGATTGTTGGTGACGGTGATCTTGATCTTCTGGACGTCAGTGCATGAAGAACAGGCACTGAGGATCATTAAGAACAACTTAGCTCTTTGATCACCAGTACTTAGGTGTTAAGAATGAGCCCAAAGTCACCTTTGTACTTCCATCTTGCATTGAGGCTGATTTGGGGAACAACTGACTTCATCTGAAGGGCTGTTTTCCACAGTTGTTTGAGATCTCCTTTCACTTATGGCAACTTATGTGACAAGTTCACAGGTAAAGACACCTTCTAGTGCACCTTGAGCTCTTCCTTCCACAGGCTTCCTCTTTACATTTTGTACCCAGGTCAGTCATTGGTCATACAAAACAGGCTTTATTAGATCTGAAGGGCTGTAACTGGGCACCATAACTCCCACTGAAATGGAAGGTACAGATATGCAGTCCCAGAGGATAAGACCCTTTTTGTTTGAGAGGGCAGGCATCGTTGTGACACAGGGATTTTCCTTGCGTGGCAAGGCAATAAATATGTACTTTGGAGACAACAATGAATCTCTGTCCTAACAGAGAATTGCCATTTCCAAACTGTTTTAGAACTGCAGATATAAAGAAAAGGCAACCAATCCCACAAAATTGCTATATTTGCATTTTTTTCCCTTTCAACTTGCACACAGCTGAAGCAAATTATTTTGTGTCCAGTAAAAAGTCCTCTCCCACAAATGTATGGGCTGTTTCATTTCATATAATTTTCTTGTGTATGCTTTATGAGCTTTTTAAAATGCAGGGTGAACAATTGCATTGTTGATAAAAATATAACATAAATAGGAGGGACTGCTGCACTAATGAAGAAAGAAAGAAACATTTCTTTGGAGTCAGAAAGCCTGGGGCAAATCAAAATCCTCTTGGAAACATCAGTGGTAGTTTTGCTTGAGTGCAGATTATGGACTCATGAGGTCTTCAAGTGGACAAGTTTACCCCTATAATCTTTGTGACATATGAACATTATTTAATAGGATGGATGCAAATAAAATTCCCAGGCTGGAAAATCATAGTCTGAATGGATCTGATATTCAAACTTAGATCAAAATCCATCCTTTGCTGTTTTGGGAATGTTCAAAAGCTTTTGAGGAAATGTTATTGTTTCTGTTGTATGCATGTAGACAGTTATGTAGCCCTAGGTGAACCCGCTTTGGCAGATGGGTAGGACTAGATGATCTCCAGAGGTTCCTTCCAACCCCTACCATTCTGTGATTCTGAAAAGAATATTAATAGAGGTTCCTCACCTATTGTCTGGGTTTTGGGGTCCAGGACAGACAACACGGTGCCTCATGTTCACAGTCTCTTCAGGTGAAGTTTAAGTAGGATGGGTAACTTTCTTCAAGTGGAAAAGGTAGAACAAACAGTTTTAGTGAACTGGTAAGAGGCATGTCAGTCTTCCTAATGATCCTCAATATATTTTTTTGTAAGTAACAAATTCCCTTCTACTAAAAAAAAGAAAAAAAAAAGTTGAATCAATTTAATAACATGTTCAAATGAAAAAAAAATGTTAAGAGGAGGAAACCTTTTGGGTCCCAATTACTGTTAATTTGTAATCCAATGAGGTCAAGTACCTGATTAAATATTCATATAGGAGAAAGGTCATAGTCTTTTGTGATCTTCTTTGTCCTGTGTTAATTTTCCGTCAGACACAATGAGTTTCTCTTGGAGAACACTTTATCAGAGGACGTAAGGCTTGCTCTTGGCCTCAGAAAAGGCTGCTGTTGGGGTTTGAGATCATGCAGCCAATCTCTTGCAGTTATGTCCAATTTTAGCTCAAGTTTTCCCAAAACAGTGTAGTGATTTTTAGGTTTCTCAGCATTTGAATACTCACCTTGAGAGCTTTGGAAGGCATGATGCTTTAAGAAAATGAAGAACAACTGATTTCTGGATATTGGGTCACTTTTGAAGAGGCCTCTGCTGGACGTACGTATGTCATATGGAAGCCTTCCAAAATTGCTAGTCATAGAATCATAGAATTGTAAGGTTGGAAGGGACCTCAAAGATCATCTAGTTCAAACCTTCTGCCACAGGCAGGGACATCTCCCACTAGAATAGGTCACTCAAGACCTGTAACTAACCATGGCACTGGTGCTGGCACCAGTCAAATGTGCTCAACTGAATGGTACAGACTGCAAAAGGTATAAAAGCCCAGAGGCAACAGGGAGTTTGAAACTTTCCCACCAATCAAGACCTTCAGGATCAGTGAGGCATCACCTAGATCCATGCTGTTAATTATCTTTTTGCTTTGCTACCCCTTGTTTATTTTTTCCTCCTTTTTTATATTTCTAACTTTTCCTCCTCCAGCTGTAAGTAAAATAAATTCAAGTGTTTTTCCCAAACCTTTTCCTTCTTGATTTCATTTGGGGGATCCATAAAAGAACCATGCCTTCCAAAAAAGCAAATGGAGATAGCAATGATTCATAGAAATGGCAACTCAGTTAGAATTCCTTCAAAATAAAATAGAAATGTAAAATAAATAAATAAAACAAAAAACAAAAACAAAACCAACCAAACAAAAAACCCAACCACCAAACAAACAAAATAAAAACCAAAGCAAACACACAAAAAAACCCCAAACACACCCCCTATACCTCCCATCAAACTCTGCTAGTTTTGTATAGACTACCTCTGAGGACACTTAAAAATGGTTAGGAAGTGGAAACATTTTATTCAAGTGACAAAAAAAAGGAAAGTTTTTCTTTTAAAGAGACAGTGCTGACAGGATTGCAAACGCAGCACTTTCACATAGCAAACATTGCTGAAATGCAGAGAATATTGTAAATATATAACTTAAGATGAGATTGTTACAGAATCATAGAATGTTAGGGGCTGGAAGGGACCTTGAAAGATCACCCAGTCCAACCCCCTGCCAAAACATGATCACCTTTTTTTTGTTGTTCATTTTCACACTCAGTTTTCATTTTTATTAATTTTTTTACCTCACTTCTCCCCTATCTCCTACCTTTCCTTTACATCTCATATTTCTTCCCATCTTCCTCTTCCTTTTATTTCCATGTCTTTACTTTTCTCCCATCTTCTTCTTTCCCATCCCACCACCCTCCCTTCAGCACAACCTGCCCATTTTCCACCTCACACAGCATTTCCCCCTTTTATTCCCCAAAGCCAGAGCACTTGGGTTCTGTTGAGTCTCCTTCTACCCCATGTGTTACCAGTTTGCCCTCCCTGCCCACTCCCCTTTTAATCTGGGTGCTGCTGGAGTCTCCTCCCACCCCAGGTGTGACCACTTTGTCCTCCCTGCCCACTCCCCTTTTCAATCTGGGTTTTGTGGAGTCTCCTACCCCCCTNTTCCCATCCCACCACCCTCCCTTCAGCACAACCTGCCCATTTTCCACCTCACACAGCATTTCCCCCTTTTATTCCCCAAAGCCAGAGCACTTGGGTTCTGTTGAGTCTCCTTCTACCCCATGTGTTACCAGTTTGCCCTCCCTGCCCACTCCCCTTTTAATCTGGGTGCTGCTGGAGT
>VWZE01009718.1:163458-196925 GCA_013396675.1 Eubucco bourcierii | reverse complement strand
AGGGGACCTGATAGTAGCCTTCCAGTATCTGAAGGGGGCCTACAGGAAGGCTGGAGAAGGATTATTTACAAGGTCCTGCAGTGACAGGACAAGGGGCAATGGGTTTAAACTGGCAGAGGGGAGATTTAGACTGGATGTTAGGAGGAAGTTCTTTACAGTGAGGGTGGTGAGGCACTGGAACAGGTTGCCCAAGGAGGTTGTGGATATTCCCTCCCTGGATGTGTTCAAGGCCAGATTGGATGAGGCCTTGAGTAACCTGTACTAGTGGGAGGTGTCCCTGCCTATGGCAGGGGGTTGGAACTAGATGATCCTTGAGGTCCCTTCCAACCTTACCATTCTATGATTCTATGAACTGTATTTTCTAGGGAAAGTTCATTTTCCATAACCAGTTACATCGTCTATCATCCAAATAAAACCTAGGAGTATGAGACAGTTACAGAGTTTTGCTTTTATGATGCAACTTTTTAGCTACTGTATGGAGTAATTTCATATGAGTGCCACTAGAGCTGTAACACACCTGTAATGGCATTCTGTCAAAGGCACCACTTCTTTGCCTATCCTATGCTGAATGAGAGGGGAGCAGGATCCTGAGTGTAAGACATATTCATCTAGGAGTCTGGTGCCTTCTGCCATTCTGGTCCTCTGAACTTTCAGAACAACTTTTGTTCTATTGCACAGCATTTTTTTTTCTTTTAATTATGCTCTAAATAATATTTTAGAGTTGTACTTGGAGACATTTCCCTACTATGTGTGTTTTCCTCACAGCTAGGTATTGGTATATCTCAGTCGGACAAAAAGTTGTCTTTCATCCAGTAAATGTCATACAGCAGTACAAGGAGGTAAAAGAAAAATTACATTTTCTATTTAACATTATAATCTTCATCCTGAAACCTTTAGGGATACCTCACCTTTTATGAAGTGTCAATTTGTTCATTAAAATGCATTTGTTTTAAATGAAAAAAAAAAAAGGAAGCAAACATCTCTCTTATTTCTAATGCTAAGAAACAATTGCACAGAATATCCAAGAGTTCTGCTTTGAGTTATGGGAGTGCAAGTCCAATGAAACCAACCCAGGGAATTCAGTGATGCTTTTCTGGGTTAATAGTTTTGGAATGCCCCAGCTGGGTAGAGTTTGAACTGGCAACTGTGCTCTATTGCACCGTTATTTTTTCCTTTGTAACCTATAATTATTGACTGAATTAAATGCCTTTGGACAGCAGACACTGAGCAGTGCTTGAAAAAAAATATAACTTGCACCTCTTTGCAGTAACATTTTTCCTTCTCATTGATATGTAGTCCCACTGCTAACACCCTAGAGACTGAAGGTGACTCAGACAGCAGGTAGCTGTATTCTCTAGAAGGGCAGTGCCCCTAATGCACTTATCTTTCATGAAGCATAATTTTAGAATTAACAGAACATCTGCTGTCATAATATTATGCTTTTCCCTTGCTTGTTGTGTTTGAAATGTTGGCTTTTGTGAGTAGTGGTTATCTACTATTTCTTATCTATATAACATTGAGTAGAGTGGTGTGTTGACTTTGTTTGGCTACTGGTAGGCAGTATTTTCTAATCTGATATTACGCAGTCGAATATGAATTAGTCAACCTGGGTTCCCAATTCACTCAATGGGTAGAATTTGACACTTAAGAACAAGTTTGTTTTAAATGTAAATGTTTCAATGCAGAGAGAAAACCCATGCTGTAAGAAAAAAATATCTGTTCTTTTCCCAGAACAGCTAGAATTGAAGGCCCGGAAGTGATCACCTTGTCTAGCCTTCTGTATTATCACAGACCACTACACATCCTGAATGACGTACATAGAAATCCAAGTAACTTGTACTTGGTGAAATAAGATCTTCAGAAAGGCAACCAATCTCACATGGTGAAAGCCAAGAAATTTGAAAAAACTACCATTTCTAGTGGTACAGAGTTTCCAAACTTAATTGCTATTCTGCAGAATTAAAACCAGATACATTTATTCTGATCTAGATTGTTTGGCTTCAGCCTGTCAACCTTCAGGTTCTTTCTGTACTTCTCTCTTCAGGAATTTTGCACAGAATTTGCTACTGAGAAATATTTATGTACAGAAGTCATATAACCTCTCAGTCTTCCTTCAACAAAATAAATACCATGATCTCTTGAAGTGTCTCATTGTAAAGCATTTTCACTAGTTCTTGTGATGCTTTCTTCCTTCCTATTTTCCACATTTTCCCATTTCCTTCTTAGAGTATGAACACCAGACCTGCCAACCAATACCACAAGCCACTTACCTCTTTATTTTCTGCCTCCCCTCTTTAAGCATATTGAGGCTGTGCGCTTTTTTTTTTTTTGCCACTGTAAGACACTTTGAGTTGCTATTGAGCTGCAATCATACTGGAGTTTATTTTCATGTATCTGCAGACACTTCTATGTGATATTTTGTAATTGCATGGTAAACTGTGTCCATAAAACTTCAGGGTAATTGCTTGCTAGGAGTATTTGACGTAATGCAAGATGTCCAATAGTTTTCACTACACTCTCTGCAGAAAGAGCTTGAATACTGGATATGCAATGACATTTTTCCAAAATCTATCAAATCTGAGTATTAACACAGTGACAGACTTCTGCAGAGTGACACTAGCCAAATAATTTGACTCACCATGTTGCATTAGATTTTTGTGCATGTCAACAGTTTGCGTTGTGATGAGCCAAAACACTAAGGGAAAGAGTGTCCTTCCAAAACTGACAATTTAAGCCCATTCTAATATTGTTACTTCAGTAAGCTTAAGGGTTGGCAGCTGAGAATCCAGCTCACACCCTCAATAAGGCTGTTGCTTTCTGCCAAGGAATTTGCAATATGTTTTAATGGAGTAAATTGATTACATAGTAAAGAGCTTCTTGGCTTTGGAAGCCGAATTGCAGACTCCTTAGAAGAGATCACATTTTCTAAACCAGAATATTACAGAGCGTGTTCTTATAAGTGCAAAAAATGCCACCTTGGGTTCAGCATTATGGGCTGGTAAACTGTGCTTTCCTTTTCATATATTTCCTACCCTCAGCACTGTGCTTGCCCGTTGTCTCATAACATCTCATTAATAGGACTGTGTTAGGAGATACAGGAAGTTCTGAATCCACCCAGACCCTAAACTTGACAAAAGCTTAGGGTGTAAACTAATAGGTACAGTTCTGTTTTGTTGGTGTTCATACAGTGCCTTTTGCAGTGGCATCCTTGCCCATGACAAAAAGCTTCCAGGTGCTCAAGTAGTAAAACTGAAAAATATGCAAATAGTCTCCTTGAAGATCCAGTGCTTTGACGGATCAGGGCTACGACTCAGCAGATGAATGATGTTGGCTCACAGCAGCTGAACAAGCCCTATTGTTTTAGGAAGCTGTCATCTTGTGCTCCAAATTCTAATCCTTCATTAAAAATAGCCTCTAGCACACAATTGCAAAAATAGCCTTCCCCACTTGGACTGACAGCAAATTGATGCTGTGTTGCCTCTAGCTTCTGTAATAACTGGAGACAGCAGCTCAGAATGGCCTATATTCACTCCTTTCACTTCAATATCTTGTTGACTCTGAAGCCTAATGATGGCTGTTTCAGAGTTTGTGCTATTATTTAACTTATGATCAAATATGCAAGCAACAAGAAGAAAAATAATCAATAGGGGTTAGTTTCTTTAGAGCACTGAAAAGCTAAAATATGATTGTTGTTTTCCATGCGATCTTTTTCCTCAAGCGTGCTCCTCTGCCTCTTGCCAGGCAAAAGCCACTGTCCTGCCCCTATGTATTTAATAAAAACCCATATTTGTTACTCTAGAGAACATTGAAACTTGTTCTCAAACAGTCATACCTCTGGGTTTTTTCGCACTCATACGAATGTAACTTTGAGTTATTTTTAGTTTATTATGTTTACAATAAGAAGGGATACGCGTTTGTTGAGTGGCTTGAGCCTAAGTTTTCTAGCTTGTCTTTTAACTGCAAATGTGCACAGCATGCTTAAATGAACTACTAATTTTTTTCTCCATTGACTTTGTAGACGAAAGACTCGTAGAATTAACTGAATACAACAAATAAATTAAAGAAAAAAATATCCAAGACAAGACCAACTGTGTACTGTAGCCAACTGAGAACATTTTTTGTTCCTCCAACATCTGGTGAAAAACATCTGTGGCATTGGACTAAGAGCAGGTGCAGATTCAGAAACAAGGATATTTGAGATGCAGATGGACAATGTGTGCAAAGGGTTCAGGGAAAATTTCTGAGAGTCTGTCAGTGAAAAGAACATACTCCAAGGTAGCCCAGGGAATTAGAAGATGATCTTTTCCTGAGGCTCAGTTTTAAACTTTTGGTGTTGAGTATGTGCGAATGAAGGGGAGGTTTTGAAATCTAGATGAGAGACCTAACATGGTTTAAAGACAATATTTTGATCTGGAACAATGCAACTAAAGCCAGTTACTGTTCCCATATGAACCTTTCATCTTGCCAAAATCTTTTAGACATTGCACCAGTTTTTGTGAAAATGGACTTATATAAACAAAGAATATATGTAAGGCTGTGAAAAACTGTCATACAGTATAACAATAGGTTGTTTTGTTTGAAGATGAAGTGTGGTAACAAGAAAACTGAATTAACATTAGAATTCTGGATGAATATCTTTATGAACCAACTTGAGAAATATACATGAAAAACTATCTGAGGAGGGAACTCTTAGTTTTTGTCTGTCCTGTAAAATCCTCTTGTTGTTCATTAATTTGCCATGACTGCATTCCAGAACGCAGTCTTCTATGATGCAGTCAGTATCAGGGGTTGCATAAATCCTGAAATGTCACAGAATGACACATTCTGTGATATCTTCTGTAAACCAGAAAATGCCAGTTAATTGTGAAGGTAAGATGTGGAAGAAAGTTTTCAGTGGTTTTTTTTTAAAGATAAATACTTTTTGCTGAATACTTCTTGTAACTCAAAAACCCCAGTTACTTGAGGCAACTAGAACATAATCTGGAAATTAAGTCAGTTTTTCTATCACCTCTAACTGGGCTCTGTACTAATGGACTTTTCCCCTGATGCAATGAAGAATATTAGATTTAAATATTTCAGAATATTCAGTGTGTTTCCCATTTCCTGTAGTGGAAGTACAAGCTAAAATACCTATGGATGCATAGGAGATTAAAATGCCTGTTACCAAAGAATTTGTTTCATGTATAGTTTATTTTGCCAAAACACTTTTGTAAGATATTGATATTCTTCTTTGCAGGGTAGATTTTGAGTTGCCCTATTTATAACAGTGCATGATTATTTTACTTCTGAATTTCTGTTCACCAGGGTGATAATAAACATACACTCTGCTTTCCTGCCTCTACAGAGCTGGAGGCGGGTTTTCACCTTGTCCTAGTTAGACCAGTCATTGATACAACATAGAGGCAATCATTAAATACAGCTGTACAGCTTGCCTTACTTTCTCCTTCAAAATGTATCTGAGAGACCCTGTAGTTTTAACTGTATTAGGGTCCTCTTTAGCAAGTAAAGAAATGCCAGAGGAGATTGTCTATACACATGGAACTGCAGGAAATGAGTTGCTCTTATAAACACATCTGACAAACTAAGTGTTAATTACCTAATTTAATGTAGCTTGGTTGATTTGTTTATCAGACAGAAATTTTGTATGTTTTGTTATTATTCTTGCATGTCAAACTGAGGTGGGATTTGCCTCAGTTTTTTTGAAGACTTGTTTCAAAAGAACACAGCTAAAGTTTGCAAGAGAATTACTTTTTGTGATATTCCCCCACAAGGCTGACTTGTCAGCCTTATCAAGGTGTTTTATGCTCTCTTATAATGTAATATTTAATACCTTTGGTTTTTGCATTATTTCCTTGGTACCATTACAGTAGAACAGGAGGAAAAAAAAAAAGACAGATACAAAAGTGTAAGTGTTGCTTTGGCAATTAATCTGCCAAACAATACACAACCAGCTGAATGACTGAAGAGTAGGGACTTGTTTCTGTAGGCACCTACCAGAACGCTTCTACCCCTTCATGTGGGCGATTCCATCAACACGTTACCACTTAAGCAAGAAAACATTTTCCACTTTATTGTGTAGGGGAACAAGACGTAGCACAAATCAGGGTTATTGTAGCAATTTTCCCCCTTGTTTTAATGCTTTAAGGAGTTTGAAGGTGTAGGACTCAAACATGAGCTATGTATGCCTAAGGGAGTCAGCCAAACAAGGTGAAGAGTGTGGAGTCTGTGGTTTGGGCTTACTGTAGGATTTAGCAGTCTGCTCAAGTAACATAAAAAATAACATTTCATTTATGTGGCTGCTTGGACATGTTGAATTCTGCTCCTATCCTGATCTTTTTGGATTGCTAGATGTAGTGCAGATTGTAAAGGGGTTACCAAAACCATTGTTGCCACAAGATAAGAGACCATAATTTACATTAGCAAAATACAAGGAATTAAACCGGAATGTTGTCAGGTAGTGGGGGGTTATGTCCTGGTTATTTTCAGCTCTAGCAAGAGGTTCTCATCCTGAATTTGCAGATGATGAAATCAAATTTCTATCTCCTCTAGCACTAAAATGTAGTCCTTCTCTTTCCATGCTCATTTCCATTGGCAGCAGTCCACTGGAGCTTCAGTGGGTCTCAGCTGCATCCTCCATAAACTGGGGAATGTGCTTCACTTCGTTCTTTGCAAACTCCCTAATTTTACCTTCTTCCAAAACTGAGCAGTAATGCTGCTCCAAAAAGGCATTCCAGTCCTATTTCCATCTCCTACTTTATTTATTTTATCCTCAGTCTTCCTTGACTTGTACTCCTTCAGTTTGTTCCCCATAGGGAAGTATAAAGGACTACTCTAACCTTTTTTTAGCCTAATTTTTATTTTTTGGTCACCACCCACCACAATGGTCATCTCTACTATTAAGCAATAAGACTGGTCTTTTAAAAAAGTCAGCCCTTGTTAAGAAGTGGGAGATGACAACCATTTCTAGTCACAACCCCTGAAGGAAAACCAGACATTCTGTGCTGATTTCAAAATCCTTTGTTACTAAAGAATGTTTTGGAGTTTTTTTTTTTTGCATTCCCAAATACCACTCCTCTTAGTAACATTCTGCAACAAATCCAAGCAGTATTTTCCAATGCCCTTCGTTTTTGATAAACTAACATAGTTATGTTAATATGACCATGAATCTTTGTGTAGTGCAGATCGTTTCATTAGCTTAACTTTTGCCACCTTTTCTGAGTCCAGTTGAACTTTGTCAGAGGCCCTGCACAATTAATTTCATCCAGCCAAAGCTGGGTTTAGGTTTATTTGCTTTTGCTTTCTTTCAAGACCAGGTGGATCATTTGCAAACCAAAGAAGCAACCTGTACTGAATTTGTTATGAATCTGAGATGTGATGCTTTAGCATATGTTGGGTGCTATGACAAGCTCAAAAGGCAGTAGCCTTCCACTAACAGTTTGGGGTGAAAAACAGGTAGGAACCAAGGATTTTACCCTCAACTCCTGTCAAAGAGGTTTGTGCTGAGCATCTGTCTGCGGTACATAAGAACTTCTTGTGCTTTTCTTGTCTTACAGAAATATGCCTGGAGTTTATTGCTTAAAACAGACCTAGTGAGGCCATATATACTGTGAGATTTTTTTCACCCAGTAAACTTTGGCATTTAAGTCTCACAAATTACATGCACTTGTTACCCACATTTGCAGAGGTGGTAAGAACCTGATAACTGCGGTGTTCAGGGTGCAAGTTACTAACCAGCTCCTAAAACTGAGTTGCAAAAGGTAGACAATTATCTTTCTCACCAGTACTTGTTTCACGAAGCAGTGTTTCTGGCCATATGTGTTCTGCAAAGGGAAACTTTTGTAGTGTTTGCAATATTGTTTCAGAAATGGTTTTATGATTTGTGGCTTCCAGAAAAACATATTCCAATAAAACAGCTTTGACACTTGCTTCACCCGGTTACTCAAAATATTAACATCTCTGTTGACTGAAGGTATGGCAAGTGCATTGAGGACATAGTAATCTTGGGCACTTCCTCTTTCATCACAGACAACCGACACAGAAATTGTTCCAGCTAATTTCTTTTTTCCCCCGGCAACATGGTAATCAAAGACTTTAGGGAGATACTCAGTACGCAACCATTGAGATGTTGGCATGACCCCAGGAGATTTTAGGTTTGCTTCAAGATAGCAATAGAGACTTGGGTTATCAAGATCACTGAGTGCCACATTAACACATGTAAATGCTCCCACCATATAATGGAAAAAAAGGAAAAGAAAAAAAAAAAAAAAAGAAAAAAGACTTGGTGAATTGTCCTGGACCTAAACAGTTACCTGTTTTCTTGTGGGTCACACAGGAACCAGATCAGACTCTGCCCTCACAGCACACCCTGTGGCTCTGGAATGACCAAGGACAAGCAACCTTTCCTCCAAGATATTGGTGGCGACACAACCCTGGGCATGAAGCGCCACCACCAGAAACATTAAATGACTTATCCTAGGGCAAAGGTTTAAATTGGTTGGAAATGTTTCTTAATTTTGTGCCTGTTTTCATCTACCTGAGCTCAACATATACAATGGCTCTGGTTTAAAGGTCTGTCCTTTTCTCAAGTACTTGCTATGAGGGCAACCAACCTTTTTGGAAACAGGGAAACAAAAAACCAACAGAACTTCTCCTGTTTCCCACCTCTTCCCACCTGATAAGAGTACTTCATGGGTCTGTAGGTGTAGTGTTGTTATACACTGCACTTTTTACAGAATTAGGGGTGTCTCTCATCTGTAAATTCTGTGGTTGTTTCTTGTACCCCTCACATCCACCCTCGGTGAGGGCACTCTTTTAGGTAGTGGGTGGATGTTGCCTGTTGGAGGAAAGAGCCCTGGGGAAGGGCAGGAGTAGTTTACTGAAGACTTCCCCCTCTGCTTCCCAGGGCTGGGAAGAGGTGAGTAGTCCAAGAGCAGACCAGGTCCCATGTGGCTGGAACTGCCCAGGTTTACCAAGAGGGGTAGAGAAGGCTGAACCCATGGAGCAACATGGTGGTGGCTTCTGGTACCTTCCTGACAACATCACCCTTCTGGGTCAGCTACATAAAAAGGGGGGTTATAAGGGAAAATATATGGGGTGCAGTGTTGCTGTGGGACAGCGCTTTGAAGTGCACAAGAGTCCTGCCTATTCTTGGAGGACATGACCTCCTGGAGTGAGTGGCAATTCCTGTCAGGGTGTCTGGCAGTGCTCCTGGCTCTGTGACACTCAGCAGCACCTGGGCAGGTAGTGACCACTGACCAAAGGTGAAATAGTGGGAATGGTGGAGGGACAGGATGTGAGGTAGGGCAGGATGCAGGAGCTCTCATGAGACTCTTGGCTGGCCCGTTACATATGTCTGTGGTTAGGACCATACAGATAATGCAAGTGTCAGATGAGTAAACACTTATAGATTTCCTAAAGATTCAAGGATTAGTTAAATATGCTCCCTACTCTCTCTCTTTCTCTCTCTCTCTCTCTCAAAAAAAAAAAAAAAAAAAAGAAAGGAAAAGTTTTCTCACTTTTTTGATACAATACTTCTCTTATCATGATATTAAGAATTTTGAGGACACTGTGGAAGACTGTACTAAGCTGTTGCCGTGTCAATTACACAGAGCTATATTTTTGTGCTCATTATTATTCTTGGATGTCTCTAATTTACATCTAAATGTACTGACTAATTTTGATTCAATCATGTCAAAAATGATAGGTCATGTGTGGGAGGAGATGACAGTCCTACCATCAGGAATTGCCAGAATGTGAATTCCTCGGGGCAATGATTTAATGCCCAAGTCAAGCAGTGCTGTCAGAATTGGAGGCCAAATTATGACACATTATGCTGTACTATGGACTTGCACATACAATACATATGAAAAAAGTGACTGAGATTGGAGTTATTAAACTATGCTTTAACTGCTGCTACATTTCCCTTCTTGCTTTCACTCTCTCTACCCCAATGTCTTTTTTTTTCCCCACTCACCACATCTGTTCAGAGGTACTAATAATGGTACAGAAATCTCTTCTGTAGCAACCAGCATCCCAAGCCATTGTGAGTAGCAGCCTGTGATTAAAGTGGGTGATAAAATAATGGCACTTGATGTACATTTCTACTTAGCCTTTCTTTATATCTTTTACATTATTTTAACAAGCTACATGTCAGCTGGATGTTCTGTGAAAGGGGAGGGCCTCTTCATTCCATTGTGTGTTTTTCTCAGGATTTAAAAAATTTATTTCAAAAGGAGTCCACTGTCTCTGGATAAACCTGCTGCATAACCTTCCTTCTGAGCAATACATGGGAACTGATTTGCATATGGGATAACTCATTGTAATTATTGCATCCTATTTTCCTTTTTTTTTTTTTTTTTAGCTTAAGGGGATTTATCTGTCAGAAGTGAGGTTTTTTGTTTTGTTTTGTTTTAAAGAAATGTTTGTTTTTCTACATGGCCTTTTAATACTGGGTGAGAAGATGCAGAGCTGTTTACCAGGAGTACTGCATGTACAGATTATTGCATGTCCAATCAGTGCTGCAATTAATGGCTTACAATTCTTGATTACGGTCAGTGTGAAGTTGCTGAATTTGATGATCATGTATTTTCCCCCTGTTAATATAGATTCATCTATTGTAGACCTAAAATAATGCAATAAGATGTTTACTGTGATATAATTGAGAACTGAATCAAAATAATAGTGGGTTTTCAACTGTATAGAATGACTAAAAAAAAAAAAAAACAACAACTTGAGATTTCAAATAATTTGTGAGAAGTTGTGTTAATTGATTTTACTGGCATAGGAGTGAACTGTTTTTGCGATATACATCTCAATTTTGGAATGTTGGAATGAAAACTTTAGTCTTTTTGGAGGCATTGGAGATAAGCAAAGGGGAAATTTTGGGTACTGTAACAAATGTAACATTTTAAGCATTTCTTGAGAACCAGATCCTAAAAAAACCAGCTGACATTTAAACCTATAAGCTGAGAGTGGGCACTGGGACAAAGGACCATTGCTGAATGGGGAAAAGGTCGGTTTGATTGTCATCATATTTGAGTTGTTTGAATGAAGCGAAATGACATCTTCAGAGAATCCTGTTTATACACTTTGAAACTTAATGTTCACAGAAACCTAAATCCTGAGAAGTAAATCTCCACACAAGCAGATCTTTCCTTACCTCTATGTGGTCATTAAAATTCATGGTATCTCAACTTCCTTGGCTGGGTTGGTACTGAATGCCAACCTGGAGGCTGTCTCCATGCCTGGTGTGACTGCAGTCACACCAAATGTGCAACCATGTGCTGAAAGCATGAGAAGCTTCCAATGGTTTATGTGTTCTATGTGCTGTCCTAGCAACTGTTCCTGATACCCTCTGAGGCCATTGGGGAAAGGACAGCAGAATGGATGGACTGCATGGACTAGGTCTGCCAGTTGGATTGATCAATCCAGTTTACATCATTGCAATGCAAGTGACAATTGTTGTGGTGCTATGAGAATATTGTATTACATGTTACATATTCTCATGGAGGTGAGATGATTGCCCAGAGCTTTAAACATCAGAGAAAGGTCTCTCTGTCTTCTGGGATAGTTTTCAGACAGTTGGGATGATTCCCAAAGTCTCAGGATTTTGATGTGTTTGTTGATGTCTATGCCAAAGTTGCAATGCTGGACGCTCCAAACAGTAATGCAGATTGCAGCAGAAACAAAATATCCAATCCAGTCAAAATCCTCTTTCCCTGGGGCCACGTGGGAGAAAGGGGAGTAGAATTTGCCAGAACATGGAAGGAAATGACTGAGAGGCTGTATGCATTGGATCAGATGTTGGGATTGTTAAAGGCAACAAGGAGTGTCTACAGATCTGATTTCACTTCTGCAGGCACGCAAACGAAATTCCATCTTGCACAAACATGGAGTAGAAATGATCTGTAGCCAACTGGATTTCATACTTCAATCTGCATTTCCCTGAATGTGGAGAGTTCCTATCTCTGATAATTAAACTTCAAAGCTAACACCCTATTAAATGAATAAAACTATTATTTCAGTCTGTTTGGCCACAGAGTCAGTTGGTTGACATAGTGAAGGCATTAGCTTCACTGTTTCTTGGGGGAAAGGGGGGGAAAAAAAAAAAGAGAAATGTTTTGGAAAACGCAGCAAAACCATCAGGAATACCTTAATCTCTTGATGTCCACAGATTTTTCTGCAGCATTTAGGCAAGACATGAACTAAATCATTTTTCCTGACTTGTGCTGATCACAGTCTTGCTGAAAAAACAGGACTAACAACTTCCTTTCTGTTGGTAGAAGGAAAGCAAACAGCTGACAGGGACCATACCTGGAAAGGTATTTTTCCTTTGTAGCTCAGTTACAGATTCCCAAAGATGGGAAAAATGGATGCTTTCTGGGTAAACCAGAAAACCATAGCTCAGTAAGCTGTCTTGTCATTTTGCTGGTAGCTGACAGAAACACGTTTTTATATTGGCCCCATATAAGCTTCTATAGTTTTGTATGAAATTATTTTTGGAATTCTATTTGTGCTGCTACACAAAAAAGCCAATTCATTCTTTTGGATTTCTGAGCTCTGGAAACCTGTGATGTTTTGCATATGGAACTGTGCCAAGTGTCTGTCATTCTAATTTTGCTGATCAGCTTAATTCCATTAGTTCCTGATTTCCCTGGATTTTTTTTTTTGTTTTGCCCCCCCCTTTTTTTTTTCTTCTTTTTCTGAAACAAAATCTACTTAGTTTCACAGGTCAGAGTGAGACTGCTTAGGCAAGCCAGTCACTAACTTACATAACAATCTTGTTTTTTCAAGATTAGGGTAGAGGTAGAGGAGAAGCCAGGATGGACTCAGAGATGCTGTTTGAATATCCTGCAGCTTTATTAACACATCTGGTAACTATCCAGTAATAGCTTGTACAAAACAGATCATTCTTCCTTCCATAATCCACTCCACCTGTTGGAGGGCTGCCATCAGAATGACTGGCCAGTGTGACCATTCTGGCTTGTTTTCTGGCCTTTCTTTCCATGTGGTCAATAGAACTATGAAGAAATGATCAGACAGCAACCTCATTAAGCATCTTCTTTGAACCACTCACCTCTCTACCCTTTGCTGGTTTCTGTTTGCCAGCCTGTTAGATCTGTGATCTGCCTGCCTCACGCTGAGCTCTTGACAAGTTATGAAATATTGAATATAATTTCCCAAGCTCACTCTGCATCCTTGAATTGCGGAAGTGACTCTCCTCAGCTTGTTGCATCTGTGATCCCAGCTTAGTGACTCCCTGGCCAAATGGAAAGGAGGGGATGAAATTTTCTCTGGCCTGAAAAACTGCGCTTTCATTGAACATACCTTCCCTAAACTTTGTCCTTTCAAAGGCATCGTAAGCTAGAACCGGCACATACCCATTTCCCCTTTTACACCTGTGAATTCACCACCTGTGAATTAGTTTTGTGCAAGGTTAGTGGATAGCTGAATTACCTGTGTCAAGTGCAACTAATAGCATCTCATTGTCTTCTCACTTCTGTCTTGCTGGGTTGAACAGGTTGAGCTGGCATGAAACTGTATTTCTGTTGTGTGTCAGTGTAAAGTGGCATTTGATTTAATCACAACCTCTGACATAAATATAATTGATTTCTTCCCTTTTAGACATTTAAAAGACCAGGCGATCTATGATAGTTACTGAGCCTGTCTCCACAGCTGGCTGAGAGAGAAAGACATTCAGAGGGCAGATCCCACAGTGCTGGTGACATATTTACCTGGCATGCACAACGTTTTATGCCTGATGTACAGTGGGCCAAACTGGCTGGATAAAGGTCCAGTAACACAGATGGGCTCTGAAGAGTACTTGTGACAGAATAATTACCTTACTTCATTTTTCCTTAGGGAATTTTTGCATTCTACCAGATGGACCAGCCCAGCACTTCTTACCTAAACATCTCAATAAGACTACATATATTAAAAATAGCTGTGAAAACCAGACATTGAAAGGTGCTTAGAAAGTCATCCCATACTAAATAAGAAGAGTGGGACATTTCAGACATACTTAGCCTTTTCTTTTTCTGGAATTCTTATGCAGTATAATAGCAAAAACTCTTAGCAATGGAATGATTTTTAAGCTATGGAGATAACAAAGCTTACAGGATAGAAATACTTGTGAGTCTGGCAAGATATTTGGTGAAACCTCAAGATTTGCAAGTTCAGAGTATGTTTAGCTAAATTTCTGTAACCTGACTCATGGATATTTTCATTCATAGAATACACAGGACAGGTCTTGCCTGTCCAAGAAAGACTCTCCCTTAGTAGCCCCAGACGTGTTTCTTCTCTTCCAATGCTGCTTCTAGTCACAGAGATCAGCTCATTTTTTTTTTTTTCCCCCATGCTGACAACTGCCTCAGAATGCTCTTTATTGAAAGACAGAAAATGAGTAAGAAGAAGAGTTTGACAGTGAGAGATCAGATTTGGTTTTGTGTTCACAGTATCACCACGGTTTGAAGAGACCTCAAAGATCATCAAGTCCAACCCATCACCACAGACCTCAAGACTAGACCATGGCACCAAGTGCCACGTCCAAACCCACCTTGAACACCTCCAGGGATGGTGACTCCACCACCTCCCTGGGCAGCCCATTCCAGTAGCCAATGACTCTCTCAGTGAAGAACTTTCTCCTCACCTCAAGCCTAAACTTCCCCTGGCGCAGCTTGAGACTGTGTCCTCTTGTTCTGGTGCTGGTTGCCTGAGAGAAGAAAGCAACCTCCTCCTGGCTACCACCACCCTTCAGGTAGTTGTAGACATCAATAAGGTCTCCCCTGAGCTCCTCTTCTCCAGGCTAACCAATCCCAGCTCCCTCAGCCTCTCTTCATAGGGCTTGTGCTCGAGTCCTCTAATCAGCCTTGTTGCCCTTCTGTGGACACGCTCAAGCACCTCAATGTCCTTCCTAAATTGAGGGGCCCAGAACTGGACACAGTTCTCAAGGTGTGGCCTAACCAGTGCAGAGTACAGGGGGAGAATGACCTCCCTGCTCCTGCTGACCACACTATTCCTGATGCAGGCCAGGATGCCATTTGCCCTCTTGGGGGTTGTGGGAAATCTCTAAGAAAGAAGATGAATCTCATGTGAAAAGGAAGTCTAACTCTCAAAAATGAGAAGAAATATGGAGAAGGGAGAAACAGAACAGAAAGTCTGCTATTAGAAATAGGAGCAGGAAGATGGCGTAGAGGCCAACCACTGATGGAAAAGGAAGCTTTTGAAATGGCTTGCAAAGAAAGAACAGCTCTTAGGAAAATCTTGGAGGGTATAGGTTTCTTGCTGTTGAGAAACAAGGGTGTAAAGATGGCATATCTAAGTCAAAGCACAGGTTCAATTTGCATTTGGCATCCTTCTTACTCCTCGCCCTTCCCAATTGGTGTGGAAAATCTATTTTCACTGCTGTATAAAAGCCTTCCAAACTCAACCTTATTATGAACAAAGCAGGGTAAAAGCATATGTGAATACATGGGCTAATTAAATTGAGCGGCCCAGTTACATCCTGGCACTGGTGCTTCAGATGAGTGGAATACAAAAAATACTTCTTCAAAGCTGTGTATTTTTATAAAGAAATCTTTCCTGTTTGGCATTCTGGTAAGATGAGTTTATTATTCAGGTTCCAACAAATGCTGTTTTCCAGATGTGACTTCACTAGTTACTCCAAGCTATTAAACTCTCAGTGCCCTCAGACTTGACACATATTTGACATATAAACACCATTACACAAATAAAATAAAAATTCCTCAGAAAAATGATCTAATAACATCAGAGTGATAAACTTTTAACGTTAGTGGAGGATAATATGAATTACCAACAGCAAATAACAGACTTGGAAACTGTGTTAGCAGGATAATGCCTGTGGTGTAAAGAAACACAAACAAGCAGAGCAAACAAAATATTGTGGCTGGAATTTGATTTGGAGAAATGTTCTGGTGTGTAACTGTGTAAGGCTCTTCGTGTGTGTTTTTACAATGGGTGTTGGCATGACATCTTTTTTTGAATAATCAGTAACTGAGGAATGGCATTCAAACTAGCTGACACGATTTACTGACTTAGGGTGGACTCTGGTTTCAACCATAAACCTGAGTTGAGTTTTGTGAGGACTTCTTCATATGGCTCATGTAGGGAGGATAGGGAATTGATTTAGCACTTTCTGCGTTCTTCCTGTTCTGCTTGCACCTTTGTATGAAATGAGTAATGCTTTTGTTTCTTCTACCTGACTTTGCTGAATGATTTACATTCAAGAAAAATGATTCCCCATGGAAATAACAGTTATTAATTTCCAGCACCAAGGCTAAAATAGCCTTGATACCATCATGATAAAGAATAGTATGGTTAGAATCATTGTGGTCTAGCATTTGCTATGACTTTTTTAAATGTTAATTTGGTCTCTTAATTTGACCTCTTGTTAGGCACTTTATGAAATGAAGATAAAAATAGAAAGGGTAATACGTTAATGCTTAATCCACTTAATGAAATAGGATTTCCTTTGTGATTTCATATAAATTAGTGCATAACTGCAACTATTTTACCCGACATAATAATAGAGATGAAATTAATTCTCAACTGTAAATCCTAGCGGTTCATTTTGAAATGGTCATTTTACCTCTGTGGATTACTACATTTTGCTATTGTCCAGTAGACTTAGATTACATTTTTTACTTTATGCTGTTTTCTAGTTGCTGGAGTTGTTTCCCTCCTGTGTCTGATACACTGCAGATGTGAAGAATGCCATGGATTAATACATGCCAAAGGGAAGATTAATAATGGTACTTTCCTCACACAGGACTGTTTTGAGGTGGGTTGAACAGGTCACTTTTTTCTTTTCCTAAGTCATGGGAAGCAATTAAGAGATGGAGGGAGAAGAGAGGCTTTGGATTCTGCAGTTCTTTCCCTTTCAACCCCCCAGGGAATATGTAATTTGCACCTTAACATCTCTTAGTGTTCACAGTTTATTGGAAGACATCTAGGTTTGAAGGCTAAGCCCTGTGGATATCAGTCTCTATCCCTTGAAGTCAGTCTTTCTATGGTGTGTGTATGATTACAGCATCACTACTGCCACGTTGTGGATCAAACCAATGAGGTCAAAAGCGTGAATGTCTATAAGTTGAGCTAACCCTCTTTCACTCTGGGTGGTCATTGATTCTGTGAAACCTCCATAGAGCAAAGACTAGGAGCACAAACACTGCTAGGCCTTCATGTTCAAGGACCTGTAGACGTCCTGGAAGTATTAATCACATTAATCTTCCTTCATCAAATCTATACACTGCAGAGCAAACAAAGCAGACAACAAATTTATACTCTGTGTGTGTGTGTGCATGGACAGTTTACAGGACTGGGAATGCCTTTAAAATAAGCAAAGCGTACTTGACCATATCTGTTTGACTGGAGTATTGCATTTGCTTTTGCTGATGAGGACTTAGTGGAGTCAGCTACGTTATGGACTGATTAAGATTTCTCCACAACCATTTTGCACTTTTGCAGCCTCTGTGGAAACACTGGAATTACTCCTCATTTGTAGATGTGTGAGATCAGAATCATCTCTGACTGCAGAGAGCTGCTTTTAACATGAAAGTGGTTTCCCTTTCTGCCAGTGGATTTGACTTGTACCAACTACATGCATGGTTTTGATTGAGTACTAAAATCTCAGTTATTTAGTACACTGTTCTGCCTCATCAGCAGGAATTTTCCATTAATGTACAACCTTGTATTTGGTTGGGACCAAGTAATATTCCATGTGTACTGATTTTAGTCCATTAAAATATTACACATTTTATATTTTTAAAAGGAACCACAGGAAATTCAATTCTTTCTTTCTTTGAGTTTCATTATTCCAATATCAGAAACCATATGTGGATTTCTACTCTGTTTGTGGTAACATGTGGCTGAAAAATAGTATAAAATTGGGACTTAATTGGACTAGATGCTTGGCAGAAAAGCTGCATCTAGTTTACAGAAAACCCAAACATCTTCCTTTCTAAAGGCTGTGAGACTTTGAGCATGGTAAATTGAGAAAGATTTACGAAAAATTTTGAGCTGGTTAGGTAAGAAAACCTACCAACTATAAGGTTTGGGGCCTAATTCTGATGTTTCTTCCCTTGATAGAAAAGAAATCAGTAACTCCACCCAAGTGAGTGGCATTAACGCAGTATAACACGATATAAGCTCTGTTTGGTTATTTGGAATGGAGAGGACTGTAGTCCCAGACTCTGCCTTTTGAAGTGTAGTAGCCCAGTGTACCAGGCATCAACAGCTTTATGTAGTCTGATAAGAAAAATCTGGTCCTGGTCTTTTAAGGATCAGAAATAGAAATTAGAAAGGAGTTAGTTTCACCTTGTAGGCAGGGTGAAAGGCAGGAGAGCTTGCAGCAAGCAAGTGATGTTGGTTGTGGCCCAGTTATTGACATCTGAGTGAGGTAAGGCTTGGGGACCTGTGATGCGGAACATTTACCCCACTTGTCTTCCCTCGGGGTGTCATGAGCTCACAGAAGATCTGCCTTTGCTTTGGTGAAGGTTAATCCAAATCCCCACAAATGGCAAGTGTCACCATAGAAGTACAGAGGGTGGGCTTGGAGCTGGAAAAAGAGACAGGCAAGTTTGGGACAAGTCCTCATGTATTAAGGTATTATAGTAATATAAAAGGAGAAGAGGGAAAAAACCCCAAACAAATAAACAAACAAAAATCAGAACAAAAGTAATTTTAAAAGTGTAACTTTCTACTGTTCGAAGTGTTGTGTAAATTAAATGTGAAATTTTATTGCCTGGAACCTCATCCAGCTTGATCAAATATCAAACCAAAGAGGAATAATTAGGGAAAATGACAAATTAAAGTGCTCTTCCTCTCTATAAAACCTGCACTTTAATACTGTTTATGTAATTTCTGTTGTGCATGCAGCAAGTGTTGAAATAGAAGTGTGGCTGGGGCTGAAGCTAGATGGGTTGTTTCACTTCAGGAACATTCACCCCTTACTCTCTGTGATGGCAGATCACTCCTGACCTGCCTAACTGTTCCTCTGTGCTCCTGGCATTCAGGGTAAATATCCTGAAGCTGCTTAAAATTAAACAAGTGAAAGCAGTTAGAGCTTGTGTATGGCAATTCCGATCTGTGGAATGTAGTCATGCTTTTGTGAGGGAGAAGATGAGGCACGGAAAAATGAAGTATTCTGTGTATAGTGAAATAGCCAGTTGGTAGCAGAGCCTGGAAAAAGGAAATTAGATCTTTGGATTGCCAGCCCATTTCCTCCACAGCATGGGCTCTTGATATGGGCATTAATACCAACATTTGTATTTCCATGTAATTTTTTTTCCCCCACACTGAATATTTATCTACGTATGGCTATGGGAGGAGAATAAGTCTAGCCTTCATCTTCCCAAGGGTACTGCCTTTAACTGTTCATGGGTACATTATGGAGGAAGATGGAAGATTTGTGTGTCAGTAAGTTAATGGATTTCTTTATCACCCACTTGGGCTTCAACCTATCCCACTCAAAACTGATCATTTGCAACAAACATCAGTTCTGAAGGCTGTAAATTTCGAATGTTAATTCACTGAGTGGTGATCCAAAAACATAACAAGGAATTAAAGAGTAAATGACCAAAAAAACCCCATGACTGTTGCTGGGTTCAAGTTTAAATGAAAGATTACAGAATCACAGAATCGCAGAACATTAGAGGTTGGAAGGGACCTCTAGAGATCGAGTCCCCCCACCCCCCCACCCCCCCCCCCCCTCAAAGCAGATGGATTGTTACCTGCTCTGTGACATCAAGAACAGGGAGTGTTTTCAAATCTATTTCTCTTGGTTACCATAAGGTACTCGCACTGTGTTGATTGTATTCTTGAAAGGAAAATAAACAAACAAGCAATCCTTTATTTCAGTGGGTAAGTAAAACAGAGAGAAACTTATCACATATAGAAAAATTTTCTGGGGATTAAGACCCAGTAAATCTAATTTTCTTTCCATTGAATACAAATGAGTGCTATAAGCTTCAGTGGGTTCAGAAAGCAGAAGACTTTTTGTTCTTTTCGCTTTCTTTGGAACTCACATCTTACCAAGTTTTGTTTGTGCTCATAGTGCAGTGTGTCGTGGCTACACTTACATGGAGCAACTGGGTTGCCTGTTTGTGTATTGAAAAGTAACTTGCTGTATCAATTAATAAAATTCCATAAAAAGAGACAGACTCTATCTCTAAAGCACCTTGTGAGAATGGTAAAAGAAAAGCATTCCCACTTTAGCAGGAATTTTATTCTTTCACTTTTTTTTCAAAGCTGAACCACTGCAAATGAAAAAATGTTGAAAAAACATAGACCACTCTACTGAAGTTGCTGCTTGGGAAACTGCAGTTTGTTGTATTGATTTTTTCAGCTAGGAAATTGTTACCTTCTCACACTACCTGGTGGAATGGAGTTTATGTAACTGGTATCAGGTGGCCAAGATCAGCAATGATATGATGAATGCAAGCTATTTTTGTGTAAGTTGATCTTTACAGACAGATGAGGCATGTGATAGAAACAAAAGGTGGGAAATGTTATTGAAGTGCAGGTGTTTAAAGGGGTGCTAGACCTCAACCTGGATTCCTAGGATGTTTTAAGAAAAACTGGTTGCTTACAAAGGCAAAATGTTTTTGTTGAAGATACAAAGGGTAGCCAAATCCTGAAAAAGTGTCCTTGCTCGAGAACGGTGCATTAAAATGATCCTTCCTGTTTTTGAAGCTAAAAGTTGTAATGAACATTAATTGCAAGCACTCTTGCATGCTTTGGCTCCAATTTAGTCTCCATCTAAATTAGCTAGAAATCTATGGGCTTGATTTATTGCATTTGCAACAGTCACACTAAAGGAAGGTAATTCCTTCTGAAAATGCCACATGCAGGCAGGAACAGGAAACCAATTAGGAATCAGTGGATGATAAATGGGCATTTTTACCAGCAGTTTACTTAATATCCCCATTAAATAAGCCTCTTTGCATTTATCATTTCATTCTCCCTCAGTCTATGAGGTCCTTTAATTGCTGCTTAAATGAGCTCTGTGTTTCAGTCCAAATTTAATCTTGGATCGGGAGAGAGATATCCTTTCCAATGCTCGCCTGCCCAGCTGCCAAGAACTGTCAGAAATGATCACATAACTTAGCACATTTCTCACAGTCTCATTGGAGAAACGTAAGATTGACAGAGAAAAAAAAGCAAAAAGCAGCCCATATTTTTGCTTTAAATTGTAAACTATAGTGTGAGCAACCCTTATTCCTCAATTGCAATTCTTTAGTTTTTTTTCTTTTTTTTTTTTAATTTAAAAAAAATTAAGTTGCACTAAAAATAGATGGAAGTTGTAATGTGGCCCTGTGCTTTTTTTGTTTTGGAAAGTTACCTTCAGTAGAAGTAGATGTGTGGCAGAACTAATGAAGTGTTACAGAGTTTGTGCAGCAAACAATTACTGGCTGGCTGTGGCAGAGTGGATTGGTTGCTGAACATGTGATTTGTGGGTGGAACATGGCATCTCCAGACTAAATGGCAGTTGAGAATGATAAAGAATCCCAGGACATTTGCTTTAACTTGCCTTTTAATTTCCCCCCCTCCCCCTGTAATGCTCAGATATGGTGATAGAGGTTTTGAGCTCTTGCAAATAACAGATTAGTTGTGGTGTGCTTTTTTATTATGTAATTTCAGAGGTCTTAGTCTGAGCTTAGAGCATAAGCAGATGTTTACAGGATACACAGAATTCACAGATTGGCCCCCAAACATCATTTTGGAAGGGGACATTCCCAGACATTTGGAGTCAACTGATTCCTGAACTGCAGTGGACTTTCACCTGGGTGGTCCAGATGTGAGACCTCGTGCCAAAAGTACAAATCCTAATCACTAGTGCTCTAAACCTCACATATTTCTGAAAAATTGGCAGCAAGTAACAGGCCCAGAGGAGGAATATTACCCAAATATCCACTGCTGATTAATCTTCCTACTGTCAAAAGTATACACATCTGCAGTGGTACAAAGAGCAACTCAATGCAAATGCTGTTAATTTGCCCTTCATCCAGACGTTTCACTTCCAATTTAATATATCAGCCAAAGTGGGGCCCGGTGCTAATGCTAGAGGACTATTGTAGCTAATATCAGTGGGACTGAGCTGCTCAAATCTGATGCTAAATAATGGCAAGTGTTATAATCTTCAAAACAGAAGAGTGACAGAACCTCTTGTCTTACTTGTCTTTCTAACACCATAATACAACAAGAAAAGAAAGAAACACTGCTTCTGTGAAGCTCTGACCCCAGGCAGGGGGTTATAAACTATCTGCTTTATACATATACTTGCCTGCTATTTTTCTTCTTTAAAAAAGAAAAAGAAAAGAAAAGAAATTTGGAGCATATAGATAATAACAATACAACATGCATCCCAAAAAAAATATTTTTCTCTTAATTTATTGAAAAGTGGTTGAGTATGGACATTGTCATGCAGATTCTAAACTGTAGCAAAAATCATATACAAAGATAATCTTATTCTGTTGAGGAATGGGAATGATTGATGGGCTCCAGGGTATACTAATATAAGATTTGTCTTATTTTACTGTCTCCATTAAAGATTTGAAGGTGAAAGTAAGCAGGAAGTTATTTACATTCAGACATGATGCAAAGCTGTCATCCTATGCCATCCAAAATCAGCTGCTTTTGAGTATTTTTGTCTTAATGTTTTTTTTAAATCATTCATCATCACAGGGAGTCTGGGGAAAACCAAACCTGAAACCTAATATTTCAGATAATGAAGATGAGATTACTGCATAAGAATGGCTGTATCAAGCTAGACAAAAGGCCCATTTATCCCAACTTCTGTCTCAGAAGTCACCAGCAGCAGATGCCTAGGGAAGAGTATATAACAGGGCAAGCATTCAGGGATACTTTCCTGACTAAGGAAGTGAAGGTGTCAAAAGATGAGGTACCCATCCAATTTAAAACATCCAGCACCTGAGAGATTGGTTAGGACTACATGTTAGTTGTCTCCAGCTTCTGAGAACTAGCAAGGAAAGTTTTAATTTTTCAAATAGCTGCTAAGAAAAATCAAGTGAACACATTCCATCCATTTGAGGGAAGGGAAGAGAGATGAAATTCTGTCATTGGTAGTGGCTGACTTTGAGACCAAAAAAAATTGCAAGAAATGGTCCGCTTTCAGCATGATAACACAATGTTGTGGTGTTTGATCCCAAGTGTTTGAAAGATCCATTTATAATCTGGAATGAAGCTGGAATGGAAAATGTTTTGGTCACAAAATCTGCAAAATTATTTAGGCTAGTCCAGATGAAATGAGACTGCTGGGAGGAGCTCTGGTGGGACTGTGCTGGTTTGAGGCTAATTGGAATATTGTAATGAGAGAAATTACATCACTGGTTGTAAAAGAAAAATAATGATAAAGTGTCTGTCATTCTTTGGTTTGCTGAAAGGGATAAAAAACCAAAACAATTTGTCCCTCTGCTTGGGGACACTTCTTCCTTCGCTTCTCCTTTGCTCCACTCTAATCTCTCCCCTAACCTTGACTAGCAGATAACAAAGTAAGCTTTGCTGTCTAGGAGAGAAAGGGTGGCTTTGGGCCCCTTCTGGGCTTCTTTTTTTTTTGTCTGGGAGGGAGTTTGGAATTCTGTATTATTTCTAATTTGCATATAATTGTAGATACTTTTAAATATACTTTATATATATGCTTGTAAATGTTGCTTTGCTCTAAATATAGCTTTGTCTTCTAACCTGTCTGAGCTGGTCTGGTAAATTTCAGTAGTGGGGAGGGGGAAGTTCCTTAATCCACCACAGGGACTTAACAAAGCTAGGTGGCTGGAGAACATGATGTCAAACGAAATTCAGAGCTGCCAAATGAATGGTAATACATATTGGAAGGAAAAAAACCCAAACCTACTTTGTTCACATTGCTGAGTTCTAAATGAACTGCAACCGCTGCGCTAAAGGGCTTGGCTGTCAGTAGACAGATCAGTGAACAACCATGGCAAGGAAAGAAAGAAAAACATTAACATTGGGGATGAGAGAATACTGAAAATACTTTAATGTCATGTAATTGAAAATACAGAGTATAAATAGGAGGGGCAAAGGATAGAAGTAATGAAAGCAATTAAAGGTATTGCATGAACTCTATATCTGGAGAGTATTAAAAGATTACAGTGTGGGAGAACAACTAGGAAGGAGTATGATGAAAGTATATAAAATATATATATTGTGGATTTTTATGTATGATTTTTTCTAACATGAAAAGTGGCCTAACAGAATAGGGGTACAGGGGTTCAAATCTCAGTCAGTCCTTTAACAAATAACTTATATTAAGACTGACATGCTAACAAGGTACAACCTCTGATAGTCTTTACTGAATAATTTCTTTGCTTCTCTCCTCCCCTTTTGCCTCAGAAAAGCTAAGAAACCTAAACCCCACCCCAGGTAATACTTAACTTGGTAAATATATCAGAGCTGAGATGTTTAAGCAAACGTGAGTGGCTGACCCTCAGAATAGATTATCTCAGTCTGGGATGAAACTCCCTCACATCTCTCTAAAGATCTTTGAAGTGGTGATCCTTGTCAACCTGAACCACTATCTGTAGATACGTCATGACTTGCTTGTGCAGCTCCTTGCACTTGATGCTATTGAAGCAATAATATCACTGAAAAATACAGACATGTATGGCTAGAAATACCTATTTATTGTTATAAAGGTTTGTTTTTCTATGACACAGAAGAGAATGGTGTTTTCTTGACCATATTATTTGACAATCATCGGTTAAATTAATCTGGAAACTTTTTGTTAGCAATCCGATCCTATCAACAGTAGAATTCTGGAACTGATTTTGGTCCCTGTGTCCTAGACAAGCCCCATGATGTAGGCACAGGTTTGTCACATAAAAGTTCTTGTCATGGCTTTACACTGGCTAAGCATTCCTCTAGTCTGGTGATTATTTGGGATGTTGCTTCAGACAGGTCTATGGCTAGTGCAAATGTTTACAAAATCAGGGACTATGAATTGCACCTGATGATCTTATGCAGTAGGAGCACAGAAGCAGATTCTTCTAAAAAAACTTGGTTTACTTGTGTGCTATAGCAATAGAGGTAAGGACCTGACCCTCACCGAGCCTGGGTATGTGGCGTGTGTGTGCATGCATGCTTTGTGGCATGGCTGAGTCTGCTGTATTTTATTCTTTGTGCCTAATCTGGACTCTTTCTCTTGGAGTAGGTCTGTAACAAAGGTGGTTGGATCTTCATGTGACCTGTGACTGGCTGTACATCTATCTCTGTGGAGGGGCATTCTGCAAAGCCAACTGCTATTCACGAGCATTTTCACTTGAAGGAGAGGCCCAGACCCTAGCAACAGAAAGCCTGCAAGTCTCTTTTCTTCATGCAGAAGAGATGAGAGGGAGACATACAGCCACAGATCTCTAGGCTAGAGCTGTGCAATGGCTTGATGGCTTTGTAGGAGAAATCCTTCTCACTTTCACCTGTGGTGTTCCCACTTGCCTCTCCAATGCATTCAAGACCTGAAAAAGAATAACTCTTATTCCCTCAGAAAATTAGCCATTATACTACACTACTGTTGTCAACCGTAAGCGTATCTTGTAGCCTTATTCCCACTTTACAGATGTGATAGCTAAGGTGCAGAGAGACAGAGTGAGTGCCCAGCATTGCTAGCAGGCTGCTGGCAGAGCCAAGAATAAAAGCTTGGTGTATGGCATGGCATCTTGCCCTCATAGCTTTGCAAAATCTGGATTGCAAGGTCACTCAGGTAAAGCTTGTGTCTTCCTATTTGTCCTGTAAAACACTTGTCTCTCCTGATAAAAAAATAATGAAATAGCCTGTCAGAATAGGCTGAAATTCTGTACAAAGACTCTGTCTATTATTACTTGGAATATTTTTTTTTTCCTGACAGCATAGCTGTTATGCTGATGTTGGCCAGCGAACTATGAAAATGTAGAATGAGGGAGGAAAATGAAAAGAAAAAAATGAATGCAGAAATATTTTCTGCATATCCTAAATATCTCTGTAATTTAACAGTCTGTGTGTGCCCTCATGAAAATCTGAACACTGCATAAAACAAAGTGCTGAACACCTTTGAAAATGTAGGCTGTACCAGGAGAAAAATAATTAAGAGGAAAATGCTAATAGCCTTTACTTCCAGGGTGACATTGAAGGTTAAGAGTGCATATGTGTTTGTGTCTGTATTTCAGTCCTAAACTTGGGGCTGAATCCAAACAATGTAACCTCACAGAAGTGGTGAATAAAAAAACCCCCAAGTCTCCTTACAGTGAAATATTTTTGCCTTTGAGAAAGTAACTATCATTAATTTCAAACAGCACATACTGGCACTGCTAAATTAGTATTTTCCAGGATACTAATCTGGCTAAAGGCATATAATGAGAACAGTGTTTCTTGCATGCATTGCTTGAAACCAGTGCCTGCAACATCATCAAACCATTCAGCAGTGAATGTGTTCACCACATTTCATGTTGCTCAGGTTTCCAGTTTTGGAAGGGTTAGGTATATTTTAGTACACCTATACACTCTTTCATTGAGCACCTGTTGTGCTTAGCATCTTGTTCTCAGTTGCCCATAAAATTGTGGTTTCATTGGATCAGTCAAATGTACAGCCACTGCCTTTCTTTCTCATGCCAGTAAAGCTTACTCGGCGATACATCAAGGCTTTCTGGTGCCTGATGGGCCAGAGGTAATAGTTGATATTCTTGGCCATGATGTAGGACAGTAGTTGGAGAGCAATTTGGTGGAGGTCTGAGGTTTAACATGATGGGGTTCATCCACAGAGACTTGTAGATAATTCAGACTATGGGACATTGTGGAGTACAGTGCAGCAAATATTTGGTGTAAACTAATTCTTTTAAATTACCTTTCCTGTGGACTATACAAAAGTATAAAGTCTTAACACTGCACATGCTTAAAATGGGCTTTGGTCTCTGTCATGTCTTTCAAGTGTTTCAAATTGCATAGTTCCTTACCTTCATACCTCTATGTTTGATGCAAATTGAGATGATATGGCACTTTTGGGTAGTAGCTTAAGGCTGAGTTCTAATTTTGCATAGTCAGCAAGATTTTTATGCCATATACTCTATCTCATCACATTATTTGTGGTTCCTATGCCTGAAAGTCTTATCACATGTGTAATCTCTCTATTATTGATCAAGATGCAACAATTAACCTATAATGTTAACCATTGTGCTTTACATTTATTGACATAGAATAATTAATAGTAAAAAAAGAGGGAGTAAACCAAGATCATCTGTAAACCATCATTCTTCCCTGTCTTTACAGAGATGGGAAGAAGGAAGTGTGTGTGGGGTTTTGTATCACCTGTCCTCATTACAATCTTTTGTATTTCACCTATTAAACTTCTAAAGCAAATCCATAGTGACTCGGAAATGTCATGGCTGTCACTATGCTGTGCACCATGGCCACTCAACTACAGTAGCAGAAATGTGACTGAGTCCTATTCTTACACTCCAGATTTCTTCCACATGAGAAACTAGTAATCATATGGGCTTTACACAGAAGGTAGAGGTGTCAAGTGTTGTCTAGTGAATACTCATATAATATTGGAAGAATGAAAATGGTATCAATGTACTACAGTGCTACTGAATAGTGGTAATACGCAAGCGAGTCCCTCAAATTCATCAACCAGTGGGAAATCTGACTGATAGGTGAGAATTTTGAATATATTTCCCTCCTTTTCACTAGTTTGAATAAAACTCAACTTTTCCCACTCCCTTCCTGGACCAGGAACAACACCGCTTAGGACTATCTGCTATAAAAATATTATAATATTTAATCACTGCAACTAGTGACTTGATCAGTGGGCTGAAACCTCTGTTACAGGCTTACAGACACTAAAATGGAACTAGAAAATTATTAGTCAATCCTTCAAGCAGGGCTGAGATCAGAAAGGTGTATTGGAGAAGAAAGCGAGACTTCATCTCTAGGATGTTTAAGTAGAACTGGGATTATGAAGATGGAGACAACTCATTAATCTGTCAGTCATGTTTAGAGGGTTATAGAATCATAGAACTGTTTTTGTTGCAAAAGACCTCTAAGATCATTGAGTCCAACTGTCAACCTAAGACCACCATAACCATTAAACCATATACTGAATTACTGTGTCCACATGTTTCTTGAACATTTCCAGGGATGGTGACTCCTCTGTTTCCCTGGGAATCCTATTCCAGTGCCTGACCACTCTCTCTGGAAAGAATGTTTTCCTAATACCAATCTAAACATCCCCTGGCACAAATTCAGACTGTCTCTCTCATTCTATCACTTGACACTAGGGAGAAAAACCTGAACCCCACCTCACTATGATGTCCTTCCAAGTAGTTGTAAAGAGCAATGAAGTCTCCCTCAGCCTTCTTTTCAGACTAAACAATCCCAGTTCCCTCAGCTGCTCCTCATAAGACCTGTTTCCCAGACACTTGGCCAGTTTTGTTGCATTCTGGACACACTCCAGCACTTCAATGTCTTGTAGTGAGGAACCTGAAACTGAATCCAGTATTCAAGGTGCACAGTGTCCTTGCCCATGGCACTGGGATTGGAACTAAATCATAGAATCATAGAATGGTAAGGTTGGAAGGGACCTCAAGGATCATCTAGTTCCCTCCCTCCTGTCATAGGCCCAGACCATTCTAAGAAACTCTGTATATAACCTCACCGGTGGTAAGTACAGGGGCACGATCACTTCCATACTTACTCTGGCCAGGCTATTTCTGATACAGGCCATGATGCTGTTTGCCTTCTTGGCCACCAGAGCCAAGAGCTATTGCTTCTCATAAACTCCTAAACTGGACTATGTTGTGCTAGCTCCCTTTATGGATTTGTTTGAAAGTACACAAAGTTGCACTTTTTTGTGCATCTAGTCCTAGATGAGCTTGGAGTAACAGCAGCCAGCTGAAAGCTGAATTGCTGGAGGGATTAGTTTGTCGTGAACTGCATAGCCTTGTGCCTCTCAGCTGCTGATTTAGAACCACCCTTGGATATAGCTAAGATAAAGAACCAATTGCTGTTACTGTTACACCATAGCTGTTCTAGGAAGGTTATGAGGTGTGACATGGTGTTTGTCTAGTTTACTCTAGATTTATCTAGGACCTGGTAGCTAGCATATTTGCTGGCTGTCTTAATAGGGACCTGAGAGCTTAACGCTTAGTGGAAGAGATCCATCAGAGGTTACTGTCAAAGCCAACATGAAGAAATAGGCATCGTTCCTTGTACAGAGAGCACTGGCTGCAGAGATATCAAAT
Organism: Eubucco bourcierii; assembly: GCA_013396675.1. Taxonomy (NCBI): domain Eukaryota; kingdom Metazoa; phylum Chordata; class Aves; order Piciformes; family Ramphastidae; genus Eubucco; species Eubucco bourcierii. Next base: position 167,667 of record VWZE01009718.1, on the reverse strand, counting down.
AAACAGACACTTTAAAAATGCACTGGGGCTATTAAAAAGACAGTCTCTTAGATTATAATGAAACACTGTTCTTCTTTCCCTCTGATGTCTGCTGCTATTTAATTTTTATTGTCTTTATAGAAAAAAAACATCAAAGGGTTAAAGGACAGAGGAAACATTCTTGTACAGTACTGTGTGATCCCTAAAATTACCCTGAAGAGGTATAGAGAAGATGAGAACTATTCAAATGCTTTAAAAGGTTGTAAATTTATTCCCTTAAAGGTGCTATTTGGACCTGTATTTATGACACGTGCATACATATCTACATGTGTGCACAATGAATGTGTGCTCATGAGCTAAAATTCTCCTTAAATTTAGGAAGATATCCTTATAATGAAACCCTTTCCTAAACCCAGTGCTGAGAAATAATGGCATTTGATTCCTACCTAAAGTATTTTTTTCTTCTGGATTTTCTACTCTCTCTCTCTGAGAATCAGATCCTCAGCAGTGAAGGATTAAAGTCTCATGCTGTAACATTCATCCTTCTTGCTGAATGAATAACGTGATTAAGGTGTATGGGGAAGTGGAGTGACAGTAGCAAGTTCCATAGGTACAAACCCCCTCAGGGGTTGTGCTGCAATATACAATGATTTATTTGGCATCTATTTGCATGCGACAAATGCCTGCGAACATTTCTCTGGGACTCTGGACAATTTCTGTGATGGAGGAAGCAGAAGAAGGCTCATCTGGAAGAGGAGCAGCATTTATTCCTGCTCCTACATAGGAGCAGGTGGAGTGAGGGACTAGAGTTTTGGCATGTGTTTTGTGTCCCATACAAGAAATAACATAGTGAGTCCTGTGCACCATGCTGAGTGAACAACTGTCAACACCATTTGAGATATTGTACATGAGTCACTGGTGATTGGGTGGTGCAGACTAATTTGTGTCCAATTTTAGTGGTTCTGGGAGTTACCCATCCCCCCCCCACCCCTTCCAATGACTTGACCCAGATTAGACTCAGCCACCTGGAAGTTAAGGAATGAAGCTTTATATTCACTGCTTAGCACAATATACAAGCAGATATTTACAATATATTACAGATATTTACATCTATATACAGTAGTATTCAACTTAAAAGTAATACAGAAACACAACACACATCCCAACAGTGACCAGGAGGGGCTCCCAACCATCCTTCCACCTTTTTTCCACCCCCCTCTCTTATCCCAGAATCTACCTTACTTGCAAGACGAGTCGGAAGGATCGGCAAGAGGGGTTAGAAGCAGAATGATCAGTTGGGTTACACAGATCCACCTAGAAGTGATTAATATGGTAGAAGCCAGGGAGAAACACAGACTGCCTTATCTATGTTTGTGTTGTTGTTTTTATACCTCTTAGCAAACTTATGAGTGGAATAGACATCATATTGTTTTCCTTTCACAGCCAATAACCTAATTTCTCTCATTAAAATATTCCAGTTAGCCTCAAACCAGCACAGCAGTCAGCACAGTCCTGAGCTTGGTGCAAGACCTCACTGTTCCAGATTGGGAATGGTGTTTTTTTCTGGGAGCTTGGTGTTGGCTGAAGACCTACTTTGTAAAATCTACTTATGAATTGTAATTTCTCTTTCAAAGGCTTACACTTTTCCTGTAGGGCTCATCCCTTTCAGATTTTGCTGTGTGCATGTTTTCATCATTCCTTCATCATTTCATCATGTTAGAGAAGAGAGTGATCCCATCCTCATTTTGCAGAGGGAAATGAAGGCATTGGAAAAATGAGAACTGTGTCCATGAAGGCACCAAAGTTTCCAAGTAAAAAACAATAGATTCTAAAAAATCCTGCTCAGCTACTGCTTTAAGTCTGTAGCTGCCTAATTTTTTGATGTTTGGGTTTTTCAGGAACCCAAATTCTGCTTCTGGGCATTCTCAGAGGTACCTTAACCTTGACAACCTGAGCAGCTCAGAGCATGTTTCTTGCTTCAGCTTTGTTTGGATCCATAAATGAGGTGTTCCTTCTGTTTTCTTGCCTGAGGGCCTCAATGCAATAGATGTTCTCCAAACACAGCAACTTGATTGTGTTCTGCACAAAATACAGTTGCTGTGTACCTCCCTACCTCTTCATTCCCCTTCTCTCAACAAGGTGGCTAAGCACTTGTCTTGGATCTATGAGAAACATAGCATCAAATATGCTCAATGCCTAAAAGCCACTCAGAGTGACATCTTCAATGCAGACTGAAATTCTGCCCAAGACAGGCTGAAACTGTGTTCTTCTTTCAGCAGAATAGCCTAGAGGAAGAAGGTGAAAACCAGATGTGAAATAAGGCACAAGAATTCCATCAGGTAGAAGGTAATTTGTCCAGTCCTCACAGCTGTTGGTGCCTCGTATTATCAAAACTCTAATGGAGTTATGAAAGAATGCAACAATCTCTTCACAGACTTTGAACCAGAAGTTCTGGGCAGCTACCCTGGGGAACCTTTCATGGCTCTGAATGTTCTGGTGCTACTGAATGAAGAGCCTGAGGCAGAGAGTGAAGAAGCATCTCAATTTGGTGATACCAGCTCCCAAAACCTGTAATGCTGCATCAGAATGACAGTGTGCTGGAGTCGTTCTGGTTCTCTTCCTATGAGCAGGATCATAATATTTGAAGAACTAAAGTGGCAGCACTGAGAAAATGGATGGTTGGCTTGGGAAAAGATTCAATACTGTGCTGAGAACATCTGGCTAGGCAGCAGCACCAAAGAAGGCCTGGTCCAAGAGCTTTATAACACCAAGCAAGACTGGCAAAGCTATTCTGCTTTTAGAGATGTGGGGTCAAATTATCACTTTGCTTAAGATAAGCGTCAATTAGATTTCACGATGAGATAAAGCTAAACTGTTGTGGATACCTTTCCACAGATACCTTCAGAATTCTGTTCTTTAATGGACTTTCTGGCTCCACATGCTTTGAGCAGTTTTCTGTTTGTGTGGCTTCATTTGCCTTTTGTATAATGTGTGCTTTCCCCCACTGCTGTATGCAAGAGGACAGGTAGAGGTAGCTACCAATACATTTGATTTAAAAACTGAAAAGATGATCCACAGATACACAGTTAAAATAATGTATGTTTAATTAACTGTCCATTGGAGTATGGAAGAAAAAAAAAATTATTTTTTTTTTGAGTAAGGCCTTGATATGTAATTGCCTGGGAGACCAAAGAGATGAGTTTTTGTCTCTTGTGCAATTAAAAAAAAACAACCCAGAAACCTCTGTCTAAATATTTTTCAGGAAGATACTTGGTCTGATCTCTTGGGTAAGTACAATGCATTTTAGAACTAAACATAAAAGATATATTTAAAAATATTTTAAAGGAAAATCCTGAATCTACTAACAAGAGTTGGCAAGAGTCAGAATGGCCTGCATGGCACGATCTTCTGTAGTGATCAAAATACTCTAACTGTGGTTGAACTTCCTTTGCTCAGTGCTATCATTTCACTTGCCTTGAAAGAACTGTAAATACACAAATAAGTGCTAAGAACATCTGTTTTAACAGAGTCTCAAAGTGCCTCGGTACGTTATAGTAGAAAGCTGCTTGTGGCCTCTTCTGCTGACTCTTCTTTGACGAATCATAATGCTGTCTTCTGACCATCCATAGTGACAGCACAAGAGCGCACTTGACTGGGAGAAACTGTGCTGGGATGTGGGGAGAAGCAGTGGAACAAACACAGTTGTACTTTTGCTAGACCACAGAGTTTTATTTGTTTGTGATTTGTATTTGAACACATAAGTGTTGGGGGGAAAAAAAATTAAATCTCTCTGGAAAAATGATTATTTTTTTTTCTTTCCATATACTCCAAAATCATAGAATCATAGAATCATAGAATGGTAAGGTTGGAAGGGACCTCAAGGATCATCTAGTTCCAACCCCCTGCCATAGGCAGGGACACCTCCCACTAGTACAGGTTACTCAAGGCCTCATCCAATCTGGCCTTGAACACATCCAGGGAGGGAGCATCCACAACCTCCCTGGGCAACCTGTTCCAGTGCCTCACCACCCTTACTGTAAAGAACTTCCTCCTAACATCCAGTCTAAATCTCCCCTCTGCCAGTTTAAACCCATTGCCCCTTGTCCTGTCATTGCAGGACCTTGTAAATAATCCTTCCCCAGCCTTCCTGTAGGCACTCTTCAGATACTGGAAGGCTACTATCAGGTCCCCTGGAAGCCTTCTCTTCTCCAGGCTGAAGAGCCCCAACTC
>VWZE01009718.1:123806-147519 GCA_013396675.1 Eubucco bourcierii | reverse complement strand
CCCCCCCCCCCCCCCCCCCCCAATGTTAATAATAATTGGTTCTTTGCACTGTCATAGAAACTTTATACAAAGGAATAACCAGATCCGGAAATAACTAACAAAAATATACAAACATTAATTGAACAGGAAGAGAAGGTTCCTGTGGTCAATGTACTGCTTGCAGTCAATACACTGCTTGCCCACTAGATGGATTCAAGGAGATCCTTTCTGCTTATGGCAGAATTACAGAGGCTTGAAGTATTTACTCACAAATATTAATTTTCCGACTCACAGGCTTAGCTACAGCTTCAGACAGTACCCAAACACTTTCAGGGAATTCTGTTACTGTCTTGTCAGCCACTGAGAATTCTGATTCTTCCTGGGCTTCACAGGCTACTGGGGAAAGGGAACAGACAATCTCTGACCTGGTCCTGATTTCTCTGGATGATCTGTGTATCTCCAGGACTTCCCATCTTGGCAGGAGACTTTCAGGTATGGGCAGGATGTCTTGCGATGTACAGTTTTTTTAAGAGTCAGAATCACAGAATCATAGAATGGTAAGATTGGAAGGGACCTCGAGGATCATCTAGTTCCAACCCCCTGCCATAGGCAGGGACACCTCCCACTNCCCCCTTCAGATACTGGAAGACTACTATCAGGTCCCCTCGAAACCTTCTCTTCTCCAGGCTGCAGAGCCCCAACTCTCTCAGCCTGTCCTCATAGGAGAGCTGCTGCAGCCCTCTGATCATCTTTGTGGCCCTCCTCTGGACTCACTCCAACACTTCCATGTCCTTCCTGTGTTGAGGGCTCCAGAACTGCACACAGTACTCCAGGAGGGGTCTGATGAGAGCAGAGTAAAGTGGTAGAATCCCCTCCCTTGCCCTGTTGGCCACGCTGCTCTTGCTGCAGCCTAGGACTCGGTTGGCTGTATGAGCTGCATGTGTACACTGTAGGCTCATGTTGAGCTTTTCATCAACCCAGACTCCGAGGTCCTTTTCCTCAGAACTACTCTCCAACCATTCACCACCCAGCCTGTATTTGTGCTTTGGATTGTGCCTACCCAGGTGCAGGACCTTACACTTGGCCTTGTTGAATTTCATGATGTTGGTTTGGGCACACCTCTGTCCCCAGCCTGTAGTGCTGCTTGGGTTTGTTGTGGCCAAAGTGTAGAACCCTGCACTTAGGCTTGTTAAATCTCATCCCATTGGTCTCTGCCCACCCATCCAGCCTGTCAAGGTCCCTCTGCAGAGCCCTCCTACCCTCCAACAGATCAACATCTGCTCCTAACCTGGTGTCATCTGCAAACTTACTGATGTTGGACTCAATCCCCTCGTCCAGATCATCAATAAAGATATTGAACAGGACTGGACCCAGCATTGATCCCTGGGGGACATCACTAGCGACTGGATGTCAACTGGATGTGGCATCATTAACCACCAATCTCTGGGCCCAGCCCTTCAGCCAGTTCTTGACCCATATCGGAGCGAATCTGTCCGAGCCATGAGCTACCAGCTTTGCCAGGACCTTGTTGTGGCAGATGACGTCAAAGGCTTAGCTGAAGTCTAGTCCAAAACACAATGACTTTGCTGAAGTCCATTCTTAGCACAATGTCACACTGGCTATGCAGGCTGATCACATGGAGGCATTTAGAGCCTGTTCCTGGTAAACTCAAGGCAGGTAGTTTCCAGGCTATTCAGGATGCAATAAGGCAGTGAGCAATGGCAGCAGGCAGTAGCAAGCAACAAGTAAGCAAGCAGGAATACAACGGCAAAGCACATTGTGTCACCTGCTCATCTCTTTTAGCAATACAGCCTGAGACTAATTGGCCTTTGGACACAGAATAGCCAATCAGAATAGCAGTTAGCCAAGCTTGACCATATTAGGTGAAGCCATAGGCTTGCTTTACCCAAATTTGGGAAAAATATATGTCTGTCTTACACAAGGCATACACAACCTAAGCATGTGTTCCTTGTTTACCACAGGAGCAAAACAAGCCTGGGCAGGCCAGAGTCCTTATACTTAGTGGCTTCAAGTTCTTCGTCCTCTTTCCTTTGATTGCTTCTCCCCATAGCAGGAGGAGAGAGAGCAGAAAAACACGTCTGGGTAAGCCAGGATATGTGTAAGCCTATTTTGGCCTATCTGGGCATACCATGACAGCTGAGCAGGTTGAGGGATGGTGCTTCTGGTTGCTGAAACAGTGCCTGGGGAAATTGTGGAGTTCCGAGATCTGTGTTTAAAGCAACCTGATGACTGTGGGTTTTCTTTTCCTCTGTAATTCAGGTGCATTGTGACAGTGAGGATCATTAACCTCCTTTCAAATTACAGTCCTAACATTACTGGTAAGGAACTGCTGTCTTTGCTGGAGGGATGCCAGTTAGCAACGACCTGCACTACTGAAATTGAAGAGAAGTGCTTCTCAAGACATAGGAGCTATCATTTCCCAGTGTTTGCATACAGAGTTGTGTAAATTTGCTGTATGGCTAAGAACACAGAAGGTAGCCCAGATGCTGATTCTACCCTCATGATCTCTCCTCTAGAGTGTCTTCCTGGGAGAGCTTGAACCATGCAAACTACTGCAGCCACTGAAATCATGTGTCAGAGATGGGAACAGATACCATCCATGCTAGGTCTTGCTTAAACAGGCCAAACTTCACATCACTGTGGGTCTAGTAGCATCCAGACTCTCAAGTATGCTCCAACCCAAATCGATCTTACAGAGGGCCACCTCCCACAGGGAAGTGCCAGATGATCACCCTGGAGGGGTACAGCTGCCCATGTGGAGCACCTGGGGATATCTGAGCTGCATGAAGGTAGTTGAATCATCTGCATGGACAAGTACAGCACAGCACATGTAGAGCAGAGATACTACTTGCAAGCAGTTGCATCTTGCCCTGCAACTCCACCGGTGCAGGATTTGGGAAACTGCTACCTGAAGGGTAGCCAGGGGGAGGTTACCTTCTTCTCTCAGGCAACCAGCACCAGAACAAGAGGACACAGTCTCAAGCTACGCCAGGGGAAGTTTAGGCTGGAGGTGAGGAGAAAGTTCTTCACTGAAAGAGTCATTGGCTACTGGAATGGGCTGCCCAGGGAGGTGGTGGAGTCACTGTCCCTGGAGGTGCTCAAGGCGGGTTTGGACGTGGCACTTGGTGCCATGGTCTAGTCTTGAGGTCTGTGGTGATGGGTTGGACTTGATCTTTGAGGTCTCTTCCAACCCTTGTGATACTGTGTGATACTGTGATACTGTAAAAAGCTTGGTGTCCATCCTACAAGATCCACAAGCCCAGGAGATTGTATGGGTTCAGTAGTGTCCCTTTGTGTGCCTCTGTCAATTTTACACTTCTTGATCAAATTGAAGTATTAATTGTTTTGATTTCTCTGGCTTTATCTTCCTTGTTTTACTCCTGTTTCTACTTGAGTTCTTTTTTTGGCTACTGGTTTATTTTGAGATGTCTCATTTCTAGTCATGTTTCCTTTATATGTCTTCTTTGCATGGTTGTTTTTTCTTTTTTTTTTTCTTTTTTTTTTTTTTTTCTTTTAGGGGGTTTGTTTGCTTGTTGTGTTTGGTTTGTTTTGTTTTTATTGGTTGATTGGATGTTTGGATCTTTCAAACAACTGTTGTTGCAGTCTCCAAAGATGCTCCAATACTATCAGATTCTAGATATCTCAAAGTGTATTATTTTCTAGCAAAATCAGATATATCAGATAGTAAGTCTGTATACTGAACCAGAGCCTTGTAAATGGCTCTACACATTCGAAAACCAAGTCATCTGACTCACTACAACTGACATATGCAAACATTTCACATATGAAACTCCAGTAACTGATCCCTGTTAAACTCCAGGCAGCAGATGACGCTTAGAATCTGCTAAATAAAAAAATCCTAGTCTTTTTTTCCTACCACTACTTTTAGTATTTGCTCAGTATCATTAATATAAATACGCAGTCATTGAAATCAACGCAACTGAAGTTAACAACACAATTCCAGATTTACATCAGTGTAAATGAGAGCAAAACTTGATCTCTCACATGTAATTTGTCTTTAATTCTGGTTTAAATCTCTCTCATCTTGCTGAATAAAAACTGATGTTCTTTTCGCACACAATCTGTACACCATTCATTAGTGTCTTTTCTGTTTGGAAGAAAGATTGGAGCCTGTGGTAATGAAAACTCAAATCCTGGGGAGCAGTACACATGGTATTTTGTTTTAACTAAATGCTGTATGGATATTCTCATGAGTGGCTTTGCATTACTTGAGCATTTATAAGTAGCTTGAACTAATATATCTCTAATTAACACTAATTACTAATTATGTTATTGATTCCTCTGGCTGTGGGCTCTTCACTGGTTTCACTCATATGCAGAAAGTTATTTTAAAAATTCTTGTAGATATATCCCTAAATGGAGCTTATTCGTGCCATAGAAGGTAGCAGAGCTGCAGGCTTTGGGCAGCCTGTTTGTCAGAGCAACACTTGGAGTTAGACTGTGTTGGTACACTGAAGGGCAGCTTTCCCATGGGATGCCTCAGGCTCTCACCCGAGGTGTGTGCCACAGACTGAACATGGAGGGTCGTGCTCTAAAGGGTGGTCCTGTGAAGGGGTTTGAGATAGAGTCTTGCTCTTTTTGGTGGCATGGTATGACCCAAAGCAGATGTGCTGCGGTAACTTTCTATGCCTTGCTTTGCTTCATACAGGCTGTCTGTGTTTCTGGTTTTACTGCAAAGAGAATACTCTCTGGATCCTTGTACCCCCAAAAAGAGTTTCCCTTCCCATTCTCCCATGTCTTTACATCAGCCATCCTGATTGCTCAAGGTAAAGTGGGTTCTTTATTACGGTCCCCACGAAGGTGGTCTGGACTCTGTATTTGCACAGCATTCCCAATGTCTGTTGGCTCCTTTTCCCCACAGGGTTCAGAAGCTCCATAAACCCATTTTTTTCTCAAAAGCTCAGAAAGTAGGATCCAGAGAATGGGACTGCCAAGGTCTGCAAATCCTACACCAAGCACTCACCAAGCTGCTGCCATCACTGCCACACCACCTCACCCATCTTACTGCAGTTTCTTGCTCCCACAAACTCATCCATAGAGAAGATTTGCTCTTGTATAGTTTATTGAGGACAATGGTTACTGCACCATCTGCTGATTTCTGTCACTTGGAGGCAGAGTCTACAAATGATTGAAGGGATTTTGGCTTACTTTGCCGACAAGAATGATTTTATCTGACAGTGGCTGATTGCCTCTATGGTGGGACTGGCAGGAGAGGTCAAGTGCAATGTTACTTTGTTCAAGCATCAGACGGTTTCACTTGCAGAGGTTTTGCATGTGGTATATCTTCAATTTGCAAACCCAGACAAGTGTAAAATGAGGCTTACTTCTTGTTGACATTAACTGTAGGGAACATGTAAAATCTCTTTTCTGGTGGCTGTCCTCTCTTTCTGTTTATGTCTACATGCAATTCAATCTGCTTGTTTTAATCCTTACAGCCCTATGTGGGCTATGTGATGAACCACTGTGGCACTGAAGATCGATGGTGCTACATTCAATGCTGATGTTTTCACTAGCAGAATCCAGGCCCCACCAAACTCTGCTGCTGCATGCACATAACTCCCTAGGACAACTGTGGGAGATGTCTGCATGTGGCAGTGAGGAGATAGGGCTCCCTGGATAGCAACATCTGGGGACCAGAAATCGAGAATTCTTGGCTACAGGCCTTCGACTGTGTAATTTGATCTTTCCACCCCTCTGGTCCATCTCTTCATGGAGTAAAGGATTAAAGAAGGAGCTAAATATCTCTGGATGGGAGTCCAGTCAGTTACATAATATCAATGAGGTGTGTGTTATTTTTAGCTGTTGCAGATGTGCTCATACCTCATTAGCTAAAACAGTGAAGAGCAAATAAATATCAGCTTCTGTCATGCTTAAAGGAAGCATTTTATAAATAGGTTATTGATTTGGATGTCAGAGTGACCCAGTGGGAAATCTGTGAGGCCTCTTCTTCCTAACCTAATGTATCCTATTTTGTAATGCACATTCAGAAGAACCAAAAGACTGTTCAGTTTCCAGCCAGGCCTGGTAGGTTTGGGTTTACAAAGTGCTGATTCCTGCAAGCACCTGTAGAGCCTCTGAAGTATCTTCAGAGCCTTCAGTATCTTTCTGCAACAGTCACTTTGGGGAGACTGTGGGTCCAGAAGAGAGTGCTTGTTCTGAGATTGCAGGAGGAATATTTGTTTGGCTCAGCTTACCTGATATTTTAATTTCCATATTTAGCAAGTACCCCAGATGTGTGTTGCAGGAAATAAGTAACTTGTCAGTGGTTTTGAGGTTTCTCAGCAAAAGGAAGATTACGTCGTTTTGTGCTGAAGTATTGAAGAGAGTGTTTTATATTTTGAATGCTAATGAGCACAGCTTTTTTCAGACGGGAGCCATAAAACTGTCATTATGTCAGTGGTATGTCTTTGTTCTTAGCTTTGCTTGTGCTAATCAAAGACAACAGTGGTATATTTTGAGTTAATACTGTAACAAGAGAAATGGCATTAGTGGTCATCATCACGAGTGACTCCTGGACATGTGGTAATAATTTCTCTAGTGTTTCTGAATAGTAAATGAGTGAGAGAGAGGGAGTTCAGCTCCAGCGCTGTGCAGAATGGAATGTACCATTCAGCTGAAATGATAAATCCATGGCTCGCAACTGAAGGGCTGTAAAAGCAAATCTACTCTTTAATATAACTAACATATCTTCTTCCACAGTCTCTCCTCCTTCAGCATCTGACTCTGCCTTTCCATTTAGGATAAAACAACAACTTTTAATGCAGGCAGCTGAATGAGTGCAGTCATCTTTGTATTCTTAAAGAAATCAATCCACTTTGGAGACCAAGCTCTTATCCGTTGAGTATTTTACTTTTGTGTAGGTGGATGTAAGTTTGAGAGACTTCAACCAAAACGTTGCTTTCCTTCTTGGTAACAGATACCCTCAGATTTGGTAAATATCTCAAAGTAGAATTGGTAACATTATATATCTAAGTGCCATTTTTTTTCAGGGGGGGGAGAAAAAAAAAGTCAAAAATACCACCCAAACCTTTTTATTATCAGTCAGGCAGTTTTCATTTATTTGGTGAGGCAGTCTGTTTGCATTGGCTGGCGGGTGCATGAATGGCTCCTGCATAGCAAATCATACATTTTAATAATTCTTTCCAAAGCTTTTATAAAAATACAAGAAGTTAAATAACTTTAACACAGTTATGTGATCAGTCTGATTAAGTTAAGGCATTTAGTCTAAGTAATCCCAGTGGGGTTTCAGCAGTACTGTACGTTCCAGTGAAGGGAACAATTGGTGTATTTTTGCTGTCTGACTGTGTTTCTCAGAGAATGCTGAACAATATTAAACATTCAGAGGCTGCATTTTCCCTTTGTTTTGACAAATGCTAATAAGTAGCTAACTGCAAGAGAGGGGGGAAAAAAGTTCCTAATTCAAACCAGTTGCGTGATGGTAGAGCTCAGCAAATTCCCTGACCAGCAAGATGTAATCTGGAAAGAAAAGAGCGGAGTGGTAGCCTTTCCTAGCCTTTGAAATCACTAATAGAGTAATTAGACAATGTTTAGTTGAAGAGGAATGACTAAAGCTAGGGAAAGACTACTCTGAGTAGCTCTCAGAAGGAACATTAGCAGGGTTTGGTTTCTAATTAAGTGGAATTATTAGAAGCTTTGATAAAAGCCCTCACACGCATGACATCTTGTATTTCTCTGTGTATCAAGAGTTTAAGAGAAACTAAAAAAAAAAAGAGAGACTTTTTAATGATAATACCTGAAAAGTGTTTTTCACCAGACCCATACATCATTGTCAAGTGAAAAGATTAAACTTTATTGTTTCTTTTTGAACCAAGAACTCAAGGTGAGTGGAAATGTCTTGAAATGCAAAGTAGTTTGGCAGATAAAGTAAAATTGAGATGAAAACAGACAATAAAAAGACACTGGCTGTAATAGAAGAAAGAGCAGGGAAGTTCACTCTTAATGTTGCCAGCAAACTTTCTTTTTGCTATTAATGATAGCATTTAAGTGTTACAATTACAAGCTTTTATTGAAATGAAACCTTTCATTTAAAGAATGGCACCAACATAATTTTTATGTGTAATATGAAGCATTAGTTATGCAATGATGCTGCCAAAATAAATCCCATCATTCATTTAAAATATCAGGAAACTCCATTTGAGAGGTTAGTTATACATCCATTGAGGATACTCTGTATATTATTTTTCCTTGGTATTAACAAAGTCTATTAACAACATAACTGCAATTGATTCATAATATATTTGTTTGCAAGTAATGGACGTAAAGTTAAAATGGTTTAACTATTACAATGTTTGAAAATGATTTCTGTTCCCTGTAGCCTCCTTTATTTTTATTACAGTTTTTTTTTCCCCTTCAGCAACCACTTGTTTTGTAGTAGTTAAACTGCTTTCAGCTGTAGATACTCTTGCATTATCAAGATAGATGGGGCTTAGTGTGGGATTTCCATGAAGGTTGGTTGCTGAAAATGTAACTTCAACAGCGTACCTTTGAAGGATTTATTTAACTTGTCCCTTAAGAGGCTAGGCTAGGCACTGATTTCCACAGAAAGAATTAATTCCTCTGACAAATTCTGCACTGCTTTGCTGGGAGCCTCATCTACCTACCAGCTGGCACATAAAGGCACATTTCTGACCTGAAAAGAGCTTTAGCTGCTTGTGTCCATGCTGGTGGCTGGTGAAGGTCTGTGACTTGGTCTGCTTTTTTTGTAGCCTGGAGACAGGGTGGGGGGTATATTCACCTTTTGTTGCTGCACTTGCAAAGACTGTGTTGCTGCTGCAGAATCGAGAGTGCCTGAGCATTCCCTGTTTGCTCTGAATGCGTGTCATTCTCTTAGCCGTGTCCACTAGTTAGAGACAGAAGCAATCCTTAAAAAAACTCAGCTAGGGGACAGGCAGATGTGAGGAGTCAGCATCTGACATGCAGGCTTTTTCATTGCTAACTTAGGAATTCTGAATTCCAGAGAAGGATGTTGCCAAAATCACATACTCTGTCAGAGTCTTTCTTGCCACCTTAATTCACAATTTATTCTGAGTGGAGATTTTTTTCTTTTTCTCTGAGGTTGAGAGAAAAATGCAGATATAAGTGTAACACTTGGCACATAATTCTAGCTTTCTGATGGAATAGGCAAATGCTCCAAGCAGGTACATATATGCAATTTGTTAAAATAACTTGTTTTGCCTGTTATCCTCTTTTACAGTCACATTCATTGATAATTGCTCTGCTTAAGGGTGTCCTGGCTTGTGTGTTGATATGTACTCTGTTCACACGTATAGGAAGGATTGGATATACATATTTTTTTAAAAGAGAAAACAGAAATAATTTTACTAAAGAAAACATATATAATTGAAATAAAGAAAACCTTTGAGTTCGATTACCTAAACAACTGTCAGTACCTAGGGTATCAGAAGATAAATCCTCTTTTTAAAAATAAGACTCAGTTCTTTCTCACTGTGTCCTATGCACTTGCAATGTCACTTCTTTCTAATTTGACAACAGAAATACTACAGGTTGGAACTTCCTTTTGTTTCTGCTTGCTACCAGTTAATTTAACTCTTTGCATTGACAGAGGGTTGCAATTACTATAGATTTTGTGTGAATGGCTTTCAGCGAGCCTTGTGATGGTCGACAGTTTAACACACTGGACAGAGAGATTTTTTGACTGCAAATATATCAGGGGCATATTTAGATGGTTTTAACAAAGCTATTTTAATGGACATTTTCATGAAATGATGGATCCTTAGTTTTGCAAACCATATGAGTTTCTGGCACCTAAAAGGCTCAAATTCTAATTGTTTTGCTTCTTTGAAGAATGTCCTGAATTTTCACATCTTGTTTATTACAGGCCTTTCCAACAGCATAACCACATAACAGAGTTACTTATGACATAAATGTACCCTCAGTAAAGGAATTGCAATCATTAACCGTATTGGTTTCCAAATTGCATGTGGCTGTGTATAGACTTAAACACAGGTAGTACAAGAAGATCCAGTGTATCAGTGGATCCAGAAGATCAGCCTGTGTGCAAAAGCTGCCACATGCTTTATACGGGGTTTTAAAAAGGAGGTGTGCTTGGGTATGGTTTCTTTATTGTTTGTTTTTATTTTTATTTTCAAAATTTAATTTATATTATTTTCCTCATGGAGGCTCTCAGGATAAGTCCCAGGTAGATGCATATGCCGAGTCAGGGCTAAGGAGTCTTTTAGAAGACACTTTTAATGTTTTGTAAAAGAAAGGTGAAACCTCCTGTTTACCTAGCCTTTTTACACGTGCATGTGGCATCTCCTTTGCATGAGCAGTGGGTGGCTCACCAAGAAAGTGCAACTGCAGTGGAAAGCAGCTAATCTACACCATCACATTTTGTGCCGTGACAATGGGAGATAGCAGGGGAAAGCGGCTGCTCTCAGATTTGTTAGCTTAAAAGAGCTTTGCCTCTTCAATGACACAATTGTGTTCAAGCCAGTGCTCCTGTCTGGAAAAAGCAGAAAGCTGGAGCTGAAATCTCTGATAGTGTCATTGTTCCCAGAGGTATAGTAATAAGCTTCACTTTACAGTGCTCTATCTCACTTGGAAAGTGGTATCTCTAGGAGCGATATAAACCCTTTGTTAATACAGATAATAGATCTCAGGACCACTTAAACTTCTTAAGACAATAAGACTTGAGCAGCTGAGTGTATTAACAACATCATTTCAAACACATTCATAAAAGCTTTTTCTTTCACTTTTTGGATGGCTAGCCAACACTTACGTTAAGCTTTTGACTCTTTAAGCCACTTCTGTGATCAATTATTTTTTCAAACAGTGTGAGTCCTTGGAAAGCTACAACCTAAACTGCTAGACTAGAACCACCTCTGTGGATAAGTGGCTCAGGCAATTTGTTAACATGGGATATGATGTGCTACATTAATAACTGTTTGTAACTAGGAAAAAAATTGCTATTGTTAGGCAAAGTTTTTTTATGACTTGATGGCTGTTTTGCATAAAATAAAACAGGACAACCAGTTTCTTTTGCTTTATTTCTGTGATGTCTTAGGTACTGTGATGTCCATTCTGGGATCATTTCTTTGCAACTCAGCCTGGAATTATCCAGAGTGACGACTTCAGGTACTGATGAGTGATGCTGACATGTGAGAGAGTGAGGGTTTGCTCTGAGGCAATGACTGGCATGAGTCTTCCTCAGTTCCTTGCAAGTCAAATAGGTCCCAGCTGATAAAACAGTTCCCTGCTCTGTGCCACACAGCCCAGGACTGCCCCTGCAGTGACCAGTCCTCTCTACATACAAGCAGGTCTGTTGCTGAACTCCCACTCTCAAAGCGGCTGCTGATTTAGTTTTCTGCTCTCTACCTGGTCATCAACTTCTGTGTCACTGACAGTGACACAGTATCTTCAAGGCTGCTATCTCCTGCTCTGTCAAACAGGTTTCAAATTAGTCCAGATGCTACAAATAATTAGGAAGTGGGAGAGAAACAACACTGAGCTGCTCAGAAGCCCTACTAAAATCTCTGCTCTTTAAGTAAAACGTTTAGGTCTTTTCTCCTTCCCCTTAGATAATACAGAGATGTTGAAAGTAAATGTTCAAACAGCACAAGTACTGTGCATATAATTTTATGGAAAATTAGGTATAATTACCCTTTTTACTGATCATTGACTTTCAGCTGAGAGAAGAATATGTATATCTTCATGAACTGACTGTATTTGTAGAATACAAAACTCCAACCCCTTTGAAGATCTAAAATAATACACCTGGTAAGATGTATATTTGACTTCATTGCTTTTTTTTTTTTTTTTTTTTTTTTTTTTTTTTTTTTTTTTAAGGCATAAGAAAGTAGTTTGAGACAATTGTCTAGGCAGCCTTTATACTCACCATACACACCAGAACATTATATTCTAAAAATTATGTCTACAATCAAGACTTGAGGTACAAATCCCTCTGTTTGCTCTAGCAGGTGTCTACATAGGTGGATTTAGCCTATAGTTTAAACATATAAAATTAAGAGGGGTGAATGCCACCCTACTAACTAGAGGATGTAATGATTAAGATACAAACTTCATTTGTACAAATGTATCAGCACTGTCACGTCTTCTCAGTGAAAGAAGACCGTAATGTCTCAGATCGACAGCTCGGTAGTGCTGTCATACCTGGCTCTACACCCTGTGTATCACAAATTCAGTGACAGCCAATGACAGTCATCCTGTCAAATGACCTGATTCTGTTTGACATATGATGCTCTTTACCCCACTTGGGTGGTGGCAAGAAGCCACACGATGTAAATAATATTTAAACAGACCTTAGGGTATCTAAGGATTGCTGAAATGGCATAATGCTAGTCTTGTATAACAGAAAATCAAGCCTGAAGAATTTTGGTTTTGAATTCAAAGGATCCAGGATGGATCACAGATGCTGTTACAGAGAGGTTACATCAGCTGAATAATAGCAGTATTTGTTATTCTTCACATGATGTTTGATTAATACTAGTAGATATAGTATGGATCCATGAATCCACAGTTTAGGTTCTATTTTGTGTTTTCAATGCACTTGCCTTTAAAAAAATCCATATGCATTTGAGCAAAAATATGTTCTGTCATCCCAGGGGTCTCAATAACAGTTTAATTGTTCCTCACTCAATGTGGGAACATCTGCACGTGTTTAAAGCACATGAGTTACCAGGTTGGCATTGCTCACGCACAAGAGGAGCACAATCCATCTGAGCTGTCCTTTTTGGCTATTTATTTATTTAATTAATTAATTAATTAATTTGGTGACTACATATGTGATTGCCTGCAAGAGCTACACTATAAGGATGAATCACTGTGGAATTACACCCTCAACAGGAAGAACAGGAATTATATTCTTAAGTGTTTGTAAAGAATGTAGCCAAGGTCCAAATGAAAACATCTTTTATTTTTCAATTTCATTGATCAAAAGATTTTTGTGTAACACACTAAATGACATCTGACGTATCTGAAATGTTGGGATAAAACACCAAGAGCAAAAAAAACCAGCCAATAACAGCTAAGGTTTTATTGCTGGTAAAGCAGGTTCTCTGCTGAGGAGAAATGTTAAAACTGCATGAATTACACCCAAGCAACTGACAACTTTACTTAGCTATTCCATACATTAGAGGATAAATCTCCACTCTAGGAAGTTTCAATGCCATTTTAGTTATCCATTTAATCCACCTATTCATTTAGCAGGAATGGTAATTACGGGAAAATTGCTGCCAAACTATGATGTGCAATTAAAATTCAGGCTGTTTTCTGTGATGCAAAATCTCCCTTTTTTACTATCATCTTACAAATCCTCTGATAGAAAGTTTGTGCCTTTTTGAAACAGAGCTCGTAATAATAAGCCATCTGGCTTACTTAAACATGAAAGATTAAAATGATATACAGTATGAAGGCTTCCTATTCAATTGCTAATATCCAAGAACTCAACTTCAGTGGTGAAAGCTGTCATTTGGGGGGAAGAGGTAATTAAAAGATTTCCTTGTAGAGATGGGTCCTAGAGCAGGGGACTGGCACATCCAACAAGCAAAACTAATTTTCCAAAAGAAAGCAATGCTGGCCAAATGTCTTGCAAGATAATCTTCTGTGTCCTTTAGTTCACTCACAACTGCTTCAGAGGGACTGAAAGGTAGGTTGATGACTGGCAGGACAAAAGCATCCAAACCTTGCTTTATTTACCAGACTAAGCCATCCGTGCATCATAACATGGGCTTGACTGAGACAGACAACAAGGGAAAATGCATTGAGATTAAATAGCAACCCACTCTTTTTAAAGAGACATGGGAAAAGGTTGCAAATGTTTTAGGGAAAATGCAGTTCAGAAATTGAAAATACGGATTCTGAGAAGTCATACACACAATTGAAGCAAAATGCATTTAGTAGCCCTTACTCCTTTATAATTGCCAGAAGGCTAATTGAGGGCACAGTGCCATGTGAAAAAAATGGGGTTGTTGTCAGATGGCTGCAGAGGGAAAACAAGGGACACCTCAACTATGACAGTGCCATGTCCTGTTGATTTCAGCTTCCCTGTGTCTTCTACCTTTGACCAATGAATTTCCAAAAGTGAAGCAACTGAAAATCCTGTTGATCACACAAAGATCCCACCCTAAATTCTGAACCCTAAGTGAAAGCAGAACCAAGTATGAATTGTTACCAGACAGTGCTCCATATGGTCTGGAGTACTTGTAGGGAGTGCCATACCTTTGACTTACAAAGCAAAGCCTAAGTGTTATTACATGTAGACTGTAACCCTCCCAGATGAAAAGATCATGTCTCATTCCTTATGGGAAGAAGAATTTAATACAGAATGTAAAACTCTAAACAATTTTGGGCTCTGTGCATTGTTTATAGCGGCAATCTACTTCTCAGCTGAGTTTTACAGAACTGCTTTACAAGTCTGGAGATATATAAACCTCACATTTTTCATTCTTTGTCTACTGTTGTTCCTACAGAATCCTACTTGATTACAACAGAGCTATATTATCTCCATATTTATCAGACTTTTTCGAAAGGGAGATGTTTTAAAGTGCTGTGCCCAGGTACAATAGTCCATAAATAAAGAATGCTAAAATGAGAACCCTCCCATTAAAGACACTATCCTCATCTACTCCTTTTCAGAAGTGCCATTTTAATGAAGATCTTATTGCTATTAATTCTACTTTCAGGCTCCATTTAGGCTGAGAGGAGGAAATAATGAATCATGACATAATGGAAGTCCCTGTAAAGCACTCAGCTTACCACACAGGAAACCAGACTCGCATGTGAGTTTGTTTTTGTTTTGAAGACTAGTTCTAACAATAGCAGCCAATGGGAGCCTATTAACTTCATTGTGTCTTAACTTTCTTTTCGTTCCTGGCTATCTTCCAGCTTAATTCCTCAGAGTCTGCAGCACATTCAAACCAGGTTAAATGAACTCTTGGATAAGAACCTCGACTAAAAGAATAATTGATCTTTCCACCCGAGCTCAGCACCTCTGCCAAAATACCCAATCCCCCAAACAAATATAAGTACTACAAAGGAAGCAGTTTAATATGCAGAGGTGACAGGATAGGTGAGAGTGGGATGTGAGTATGGAATAGTTGAGAAAACAATTGTGTTAGTGTTGTTAAACAGTCAATGCAAAAATGAGAAGAACCGTAAGAGTGTAGGAAGTGAATGGATGATATTTGCTTCTCTTAAGCATTTCCCATTTACATCCAGTGTGGTTTTTCATAGTCTGATTTTCTGACAAACTTGCTTTTTACCATCTCTAATCCTGTCTTACAAAGTGATGGACAGTTACGTGCCTGTTTCATGCCAGAGGAGAAAAGATCTCCCTCTGCATAGGAGTGCGAAGAACCACAGGAAGAGATGACAAATCCACTCATGTCTTGGCCTAGCTCTTCACACTGGAGGACAGAGTGAGGTGAGCAGCTTGCTGACTGGATACATGATGATGTCTCAGTAAGGAAAGGGGAAGGAGCACCCATGCAAACAAATTGTTGGGGTAGAACAATTTAAAAATACAGAAATAAAATGTCAGAACTTTGGCTTTAAGTATCATGTCTGCTGCAGGTCCCTTTTATATATATACATTTGTTTGTTGTTGTTGTTGTTGGTTTTTTCCATTTTTTTTTTTTTTTTGTACAGACAGATGCATGTGTAGAGGGATGGATGGATGGATGGATGAGCCAGACAGAACGGGTTCTATAGTTAAAAAATTAGGCTTAAATAAAAGTAACTAAGCTGTTATGTTGTGATCCCCATTCATTAAATTTAGGTAGTCACATTCTAATGTAGTACATTTGTGCCTCTCTCATGTCACCATTGCTTTATCCTTACACCCACAGTGCATGAAGACTTGAGGTCACCATACTTAAACATCTGCAATTATGCCCCAGGTTTAAACAGAAATGAAGCTCTTAAAGAGTGAAGTGTGTCAATGAACTAAAATCAGCTTTCTTGAGGACTTCTCTTCTGTGAGGAACTACAGAGCTAAACTCCAAAACTCAGGCACATTAGACAAAGAATAAGCTGTGTAAGAATGAGCAATGCATGTATGTCCACCAGCAGTAGATGACAGTCCTGCTGCTGAGATATCTGCTGAAAAATGTGCAGTTTACATGGTGATGGACATTGAAAGAACCTGGAGAAAATATAAGAGTTATACAACACTTCTTTGTGGACTCCACTTTGGTTCGTTGCATCATATTAGTGGCTCTTTGGAGAAGCGGCAACTGCTTTCTTTTTCTACAGCTGACACAATATGGTTGCATTGTTGCCCAGGATTTCAAGGTAGTACAAGAATAAAAATGTGGAGAGATATACTCTAAGTGTGTAATACTCACTCTAGAAAATTTCTGCTCTTTAGACAGAGGATAGTAATTTTTCCTGAAAGCTTTATTTGTGAGAGATTATTTTGTGGTTGAAAGGCTGCTTGAGAGAGAATGCTTTGTGTGTCTTCCATGTCCACTCTTTTCTGTACCAGAGATATGAATGGGTGTGTAGACCAAATGACTGACCAAACTTTTGTCCTTTCACTACTTTGTATGTCCCTTTATCCCTTAGAAGAATGTCCCTTTATCTCATTAGAAGAATGAACAGCTTGAGAACTTCTAAAGGTCTACAACACATAGAACATAAAGATTTTTCCAGTGGTGCATTTTTCATATTGTAAAATATGTGCTAAAATCCAAAAGAATTACTCTCTGGAACTTATCTGTCTCATATATTCTAATTTGTGGAGGAGATGAAGGGAATAATTTCTCCTCTGACACTGCTGGTCATCCCCCCTTGTAAGTAATAACTCATTGGAAAGGAGACAATAAAATCTACTAACTTCTACTCTGATGTCATTACAGAGTTTTTTATCTCATTTAAGATGGCTCCACCGTATCTAATACATGTGAGAAAAAATAGTTTTATAGTTTCTTTGTACTAAGACATATGGCTGGCCTGGCATGGCTAGAGGATCGTGAAAGCAATCATCAGGTATAGCTCAGCATCCTAAATGTAAACCAGCACTGAAGCATTACAGGTCTTTCAGCAATGGCACTTGCAATTGTGGTTCACACAGAGAGATCTGACTCTACAGAGATGTTCCCATGGCAGCTGATTTGAGTGATCACTGACACTTGCCATAATGAATCTGTCGGGTTAGCTGAGGGACACAGAATGATCAAGACAGCAAGAAGAGCATGGAAAGAAGCCTTTCAGAGGCAAAAATGTGGTAGAGGTGAGAACTTGTTCTACTTTTAGAGAGATCTGAGGAGAAATAGGCATGGGTAGTAGTAAAGCTGCTGCTGCTTATCTGCAGGCAAGGGAAAACAATGGAGAATAGCTCTTAATTTCATAGTGGCTCAACAAGTAGACAGGATATTTTGAAAGGAAAAATTACTTAAAATTAATGAAATTGATTGTATGACTCAAATGAAAGGGAATTTTTCCTTATCTGATGATGTATCTTGAAATGAGGGGGTAAAAAATACTTGAAGTCTACTCATTGGCTAATTCACTATCCAAAGTAACCAGTATCCAGTTGCTATATTATTATTAATTATATATATAATATATATATATAAAATTCAGTATCCAAAGTTGTTATATTGCCAAACTTTCCATTTCCTCTTTCAACAGTGTCTGTTTTAAGACTGCATTAGGTTCATGTTTTTGTTTTAGCACTTTCTGGGTTGTTTACAAGCTGCTGTAAAATGTTTGTTCCCTAACAAACAATTGTTTTTCTACAAAGCCCTCCTTCAGCTTCCCTTCTACCACAATCTTTCAAATGCTGGACAGTGATCAGGCTGTCCTAATAGCAGTTTTGATGCTTATCCTTATTATACCAGAGGCACTACTTTGTATCATCCTTTAGCCTCCTCTTGTCTTCCTGACCTCCTCACTTTTTCCTCCTCTAGCTTTAACTGCTACATCCAACAGAGGCAAACTCTGAGGGGCACTGTCTGTCCCTAATTCTAGGAGCTATCACAATTCAAAAACTAATGAAAATCTAAAACCAGTTAATTCAGTAGATTATTGCTGCTCAGAGTAAAGGAGTGAGTCCAAACTGCGCTACCAGTTAAAACTGAGCAACTCCAAAAAATTCAACATCTGCTCCATATCTACATTAAGCATCTAGAAGACTTTAAGAAATGATGCAGGCACAAGTAAGGACAGTATGCTGATGGTGTACATTGCTCTCATTTGAAGCAGACACTAACTCCAGTTATCAAAGAAACAAAAGATGTGGTTGAAGAGAAGCTGGTTCAAATGCAAGTCAGAGAAAACAGTTATGTCCTCCAGCACCAAAACATTTCAAAACCAGTTCCTGTGAGAGCCCTGCCATCAGTAGGATCCTCCTAGCAGGTATGATAGAGTCCAGAGCCACGCAGTTGCTTGATTTGTTTGATAGTGTCACATTAATGAAAGAAATGTGTTCATCTATCACCTTAAGCAAAAGGATTTGAGTGCAACCATGCACATATTCTGAGACTAGATTAGAGCAAATCTTATTCTAGTCTGGTAGTTGAAGGCATTAAGAAGTTGTACTCGACTTAAAACACAGCAACCCGCTGCACTGCATTTGTAGATAACTTCACTTTCAAAGTATGAAGAGCTCACTACAAGAGCTCCTTCTGTCCTGCTTTGGGGTTTACAAATTAGTGGTGTTAAGTAAAGAGCATGTTGTAGCAACAGGTTATAAAACAGCAGTAGGGTCTTGTGCTGATAGGCCCCCATTATCCTCTCCCCCGTAATAGCAATTCTAGAAAATATTATAATCTGTCCAGATAAAATCCCACTGGGACTGGGAGAGGGAGTCTGTTGACTGCTTTGGGGATTGAAAAGGAAATTGCATTTTCCCACCTTTTAGTAGCCAGTGCTCCAGGCATAAGGCTTTTCCCAGTTTTTAAAAAAGTAATTGCAATTAGCAGCAACAGCAAAAGTGTCAAAATAGCAGTTCAGCATAATAAATGTCTCTTGGATAAGGTGCTTCTCCTTCTGCGGATGTCCTACTTACATGGAGGCTTAGTTACATCCACTTTCTTCCTAATTTGCCTTATCACCACCTCTGTTAGTGTGAAGCACTTTTTTTCAGAGGCAGGACTATGCTGAGCCCAGAAGGTCCCTTTGGAATGTGACTATTTTAGTGGTGTGAGAAATTCAAACACATGGGTTGCCTCCTGCCCTACTGATAAATACACTGCATGCATGACATGATACCACTGCATGCAAAAAAGCGTAGCCCACTGTCCTTCTGTTTTATGGCATCACTTGCTTATGCTTTGTATTTATTTTGTTATTAATGCTGGCTGCTTTCCAGTAGCTTCTGGCCACAATGACTGTTGCAATCTTTTGTCAGCTAAATCAGACACAATCTGCAGACGCAACCATATTATCATGTACATCATTTTCAAATAAAGCAATGCACATGCAACACACTGTTGTTTTATATGGAGGTGTACTGAATTAAATTGAGAATGTTGTTGAGCCCATCTAAAAGAATAGCTGCAAAAAACCGTAATAAGATATCATCTGAATTTCAAATGGAATAAAGAAAAAAAGAGCTTTCAAGTAATAATCTCTAAAAGAAGTCAAGTGATTAAAAGTGATTCTCAATTCCTCCTCATGAAGAAGAATTTAAAGGATATGTAAGATTAGTAGGTTAAAATAATAGAGAAGTCTCTGTCTTTTTTTGGGACTAAAAAGGAGCCTATGTAAAACAACAGAAGTCTTTGAGAAACCTTTAGTGATTTGGGAGTTGATACTATATTAAAGTAAATTAATATTTTCTCTTTGATTTCCGTGAGAGTAAATGTGGTGTCTCCATTGCTTCAACAACCTCCTTTGTGGTATCAACAAATGTAATCTTCCTGTCTTTATATCTATTTGGAAAACTTCTGCAGAGAAGAACATTTTTCTGATCCATGGTTTTGACTTCCTTCCCTCCCTGGACTCTCACTGCCATTTTTCTTGAACTCAAGATACTTGTCTTCATTTTCTCTACCTTCCATGGCCCATCACTGCCCATTCTGTCATCACAGGTAAGCAGAAGGGAAACCTGAGGCTAATAGCAGAAAAAATTGGTTTGAAACCTATACCCCAAAACAAACTTGAACTGTTTGTTTCCAGTCACATTTTGTGAAGGCGAGGAGATAACATCCTTTTAGTTTTTAACAACATTGGGGAAGTTTATTCAGTTATCTGTTAGAGGGCAGGAGGGCTCTGCAGAGGGACCTGGACAGACTGGATATGTGGGCACAGTCCAATGCCATGAGTTTTAACAAGTCCAAGTGCCAGGTTTTGCACTTTGGTCACAACAACCCCATGCAGCACTACAGGTTGGGGACAGAGTGGCTGGAGAGCAGCCAGGCAGAAAGGGACCTGCAGGTACTGGTTGACATCCAACTGAACATGAGCCAGCAGTGTGCCCAGGTGGCCAAGAAGGCCAATTGGCATCCTGGCCTGTATCAGGAATGGTATGACCAGCAGGACCAGGGAAGCATTCTGCCCTTGTACTCAGTGATGGTTAAGCCACACCTTGAGTGTTGTGTCCAGTTCTGGGTCCCTCAATTTAAGAAAGGTGCTGAGGTGCTTGAATGTGTCCAGAGAAGGGCAACAAGGCTGTGAGGGGGCTGGAGCACAGCCCTCTGAGGAGCAGCTGAGGGAGTTGGGGCTGTTCAGCCTGGAGAAGAGAAGGTGTAGGGGAGACCTCATGGCTCCCTGCAACTATGGGCTTAAATTGGCAGAGGGGAGATTTAGACTAGATGTTAGGAGGAAGTTCTTTACAGTAAGGGTGGTGAGGCACTGGAACAGGTTGCCCAGGGAGGTTGTGGATGCTCCCTCCCTGGATGTGTTCAAGGCCAGATTGGATGAGGCCTTGAGTGACCTGTACTAGTGGGAGGTGTCCCTGCCTATGGCAGGGGGTTGGAACTAGATGATCCTTGAGGTCCCTTCCAACCTTACCATTCTATGATTCTATGATTCTATGAACTACCTGAAAGGAGGTTGTGGCCAGGTAGGTGTTGGTCTCTCTCCCAGGCACCCAGTGGCAGAACAAGAGAACACAGTCTCAAGCTGCACCAGGGCAGGTTTAGGCTGGATGTTAGGAAGAAGTTCTACACAGAAAGAGTAATTGATCATTGCAATGGGCTGCCCAGGGAGGCAGTGGAGTCACCATCCCTGGAGCTGTTAAAGAGGAGGCTGGATGAGGCACTTAGTGCCATGGTTCAGTTAATTAGAAGGGTTAGGTGATAGGTTGGACTTGATGATCCTGGAGGTCTTTTCCAACCTGATTAATTCTGTAAAAATTCTTTAGAAATTCCAGTCCTTTGTGGCAGCAGACAACTCTGAGAACTATTATTGTAGGACTTTTCCAAGCAGAGTACAATTGTGGCTTGCGCTCTGTGAGGGATAAACAGCTCACACACATCTTACTAACACCCGAAACAGTCAACCCAGCCCTGACACACACCTGCCAGGTAACCTGACCCTCCTACACACTTGTGCCTTTCCAGATTGTTGAGGAGGGGTCTTGGTTTTGTGCATGGGTGGCACTTTTCTTGGGATCTCAGCATGGAGCACTCATACTGAGCCCAAAGAGAGGGACAAACTAAGGAGCCTGGTGAACAAAAACATCGGCATTTGTCCATGATAACATTGGCACGAACTAAGTTAACCTGCGGTGACAGACGAAAGTGGAGCAAAGCCAGAATCAATATTCTTGGAGCAAGAAGAGACAGTGAGGGAAGTGGGAAGCCCAGGTGTATGGAGCAAGGCCCTGGAGTCAGCCATCCCTCTGTTCTGCAATAGCTTCAGCATGACTGCTACATGCTTTCAGTAATTTTTGTCCAAAATATGGAGTCCCTGCTCCCACCCTTTAAGACAGTGTCAGGAGGAGAATTAGTTCTGCAAAACTGTACAGGCTGTGTTTGGGTCCAGCAGCTCAAGGAAGATGGCAGTTTGCACACTCTCAGCGAGTGCCGCTGACCCCTACCCTATCTTTCCTGGTTTAAAGTATGCAGGCTTTTAGGGAAGCTCCAAAACCTGTGAAGCTTTGCTGATACAAAATGAGGAGATTTTGTTTGGATTTTCAAGGATTATGTGTTAACTGGTGGTAGGATGACAGGTCAGCATGGCAGGATCAAAAGTCCTCAGTTTACCAAGCATCTACTATGTTTGTAGACAATGTTGCCCCTCCTTTTTCTCTGGCTGGCTTCTAGATAGAAGAGGAAGAACAAAACAGAGTTATTACTCTTATGTCCCCTTTTAACCGTTGCATGAGGACACTCCCTCTCCTAAGCCACACCTCTGTATGGGAAACAGAGATATGATCCTAACCTGAAACTTATGACTTTATATAGAATTTTACCCTCAGCTCACTGGTAACATTCTTAGGCTATGCAAAGAAAGAAGACTCCAAAAAAGCCTAATTCTACTCCAAAAGGAACAAGAACAAAAAGCAACAGGAACTTGTGGTTTTCATTATTGACTAAAACTACTGCTCCACACAGCATTACAACGTTCTGCCAGAATGTTTGACTAGAAATGTCTGTTACTTGCCACCACCACCATGCACAAAATGGACTGGCAAGAGAGAAAAAGGAATGGAAACAGGGAAAAAAGTGGTCTTAGTCAACCAGGGAATGAGTGTTCACATCACAAATTCACTGCAGGCCCTGGCAGGGAGCCTCTTGAAGCTGGTTTAAAGTCTGCCATAGGTTTCAGCAGGGGATACATCAGACTGTTATTGAATCCCTGCCTGTTTGTAGACCTGGAGCTGAAATATGTTGTTGTGAGCAGAAGCAGTCTGTGATACCATTGCCCAGGCTATCCTGGTCCCATGCATGAAACCTGACCTTGGCAGTGCAGCATTTGTCTCAGGCACTGAATTCATTTTAAACTTCCCTATCAAAATCCTGTTCCTTTCTAGACAAGCCTCCTTTGTCTCAGTTGGTGCCTCCAGCAGGTTATCAGAGTTCTTAGCTATTATTTTAAAGACTATTCACTTTAGCTCTCCTACTTTCTGTCCAGAATTCACAAGATATCCTTTAATTTATTCTGCCTAAAATGAGATAAACCACGAGTGACCAGTCTCCCGGGGCTGTGCCATTCTGTAGCGAGCCTTATGTAAAAGATACGGGGCACATTTTCAGCACCGTGCGTTGTTATTAATGAAGGCTGTGTGCACAACTCTTTGTCCATCACAATGAAAATTTACCCTCATATATCTCATAAATCTCAGATGTAGATTTAACTCACAGCATTTTCTGCTATTCTTTGATTATTTTTTTTCATATTAGGGAACCATAATGATAAATTCCTGCTTGAGTGAATATACAACTAGACCTCATCTGACACCAAAATTTGCTAGTTTTTCTTTTTGGGCTTGAAAAAATTTGCGTTTCAGAGCTATTCAATAAGATAAATGTTAATGAGAAAAATTTTAACAAGGCAAGCCCTGGCAGTGACCCCCTTGGATCTAAGCAGCGCTACAAACTCAGGGCAAGCCTGATGCGTGAGGAACATCTTGCGGAATATCACTGGCCTTCTGTTCTATCAGTGATATAGCTCTAGAAACAAGGCTCTTAATGAGGAAAGATCAATCCCAACAGGAAAACCTGTGATATCTGACATCAGTAGACAAGCATCCATGCTGTACAAACCAACAACCACCCACCTAAAAATCAGCCCCTGCCTA
>VWZE01009718.1:101050-123760 GCA_013396675.1 Eubucco bourcierii | reverse complement strand
AAAAAAAAAAAAAAAAAAAAAAAAAAAGAAGAAGTAAAATTGTGTCATTTTCTTTCAAAGTTTAAAGACTCAGAATTACTTCATGTAGCATTTAACTATCATTTCAGTCAGGCTTTTGAAGTTGTTTAAGTTCTTTTGTACCCTGGTTGTTTAATGTTACTCAGACAAGGTAAATCAAAGTCTAATAGAGTGGAAAAACAGTAAAGGCAGAAAATAGGTAAAAGATAAATCACACAGGAAGTTTTGTGCTTTTTTTGTTACTATATTCATTGAGATCAAAGTCCTTGTTTCAGCTCTAATTAACAAAAGCTAATGCAGATTGGAGACCTTCTGGCACTGAGCAGAGCCTTGGAGGATACAGTTGAAATCTTCTGAAGATTTAAATAATTAATATGACACCTTGAGCTCTGGATGGGAAAATAAAAAATAAAAAAAAAAAAGAGAGGGGAAAAAGAACCCCATGTTCAAGTTTAAGAACAATGCCATTGCCAAGTTTGATACCATTTGTTCCGATGAAAATGAGCTGAGTAGACTGCACCGACTTCATTGTCTGGTACATTGGCAGTTCAGTGGATTGTTTCACCTTTTGTCATGCTAAGGCAGGCTTTTGTGCACTACTTTGTTACCCCCAAGTCTGCCCCAGTTGAAGGAGGATAGAAAAAGGCAAATCTGCTTTAGGGACTTGGAGGATGGTCATTTAATGGTTTTTAATCCTCTTAATCCACGTAAGAATGGAGATCTCTGAGTGAAAATCCCATCCCAGAAGTCCTTATGATTCAAATGCCTGGCTCAGGAGACTGTCTTTTGAGAAAAAAAATGCGGCAAAATATTCTCCAGTACTGTGGCATTGTGGTTTATTTCTCTCTGGTTTTCCAAAGCTGTCTGATGCAATATAATCAACATGAAATGGAAACCTGCTTCAAACCTTGTGAAGTATGAGAACAGAGAGTGCCCAGTGCCAGCCTCTGTATTTGGGGTGCACTGGTGATGGAGCTCCCTTTCGTAAAAGTGGTAAGGACCTTCTTTTCTAATTGTCTCAACTGTATGCAAATCCACCCTAGGTTTGGATGTGCACTAATGCCCTCACCAAGCTGTTTTCCACTCCAATATTTTCTAGGTAAATTAAATCCTCTATTGAGTTTGGATATAGATTAATTCTAAACTGTTGACATAATCATAGCTAAGCCTTTCTGCTGAGCTCATTATTAGTTCATAAGAGCATGATTTCTCTCCCCTGTCACCAAAAACCAAACCAAAACGAAAACCCTCAACAGAAAAAAAACCCAACCCAACAAAAAAACCCCAAAACTCCCCCAAAACAAATTTTAAAAAAATCAATATATCTAATTAGATAAACTACTAAAGAACTGTTATGATGTAATTTTCATAAGCAAAGTTAAGGAGGATCTGAAGATGGAACAGACTTTTCTTTCTCTCAATTTACAGACATTTCTTTCTCTCAATTTACAGACATATCATTTGCCACATTACGTTGACTTTAAAATATTTTTTTCAGCTGTAGGCACAGGGTGGCTTTTCATTCGATTATGCAATTCATTAATTCACTTTTTGGAACAAGTTTTTTAAAAAGGAAAAATACAGCTTCCAACTTGTATTTGACTATGTAACAGACACAGAAAAGTGCATGTTAAAAATTACCCCATTAAAAAAAATTTCCCACTGCAATAATTTTTATCTAGGTAGAGAGCAGATGATTTTAGCAAAATTGCATGAGTAAACAACTCAAGGCATGTCTTAAAAAATTGTAGCTGATTAACACAATGTTTTCTGTTCCAGTCAATTCACTGACAACCATTTCTCAGCATCTATTAGTAAAGGCCCCCCTCCATGCTTCTGAAACAACAGATGCAAATCTAACAACTGGTCCCTAGGATTTTAACCCCATTTTACTGACAATTCAACATGCAAAAAACCAATGATCTCTTGAAAGCAATTTGAGATAAATATTAATGCTTATGTACTGTAAGTCTCCTGCAAGAAGAACTGGGTACTCTTTTGCTTTTTTCCCCACAGTTAACAGAAAAAGGTAGGTTAGTGATGTTGTGTGTTGCATCCATAAAGACCTGGGCTGTCCTTTTGATGAAATTTCTGTTATTGTCTGGATCATGTTATTATCTTGTTTGAGGTCAGAGGAAAAGTATCTGTTACACAACCCATTGGTGCAGCGTGCTTCCCTATTTCTCTGCTTTCTATTTGTACAGCATCTATTTAAGCTGCACCTCCACTGAGCTGAACCTGTCATGGCATGTGTAGTCTTTTATGGATCACCTGGCTTTGCTGAGCTGAGCCCCACATGGGATGTGCACTCTTGGATCTCTGTGATGGTGATGCCCAGGGATGAAAGTGACACAAACCAGCAGACTGGTGGGCATTCTCGACTCACTGAATCACTATGACTAACTCTTCCTTGGTGAATTCCTTTCCATTTTCCCCTCTTAGTGGCAATGAACAATCTTATGGGAGCTCTTGGCTACCACCCGTTTCCAAACTGACATGCATGCCATGTTGAGTGTGGCCTTTAT
Source organism: Eubucco bourcierii (assembly GCA_013396675.1). Taxonomy (NCBI): domain Eukaryota; kingdom Metazoa; phylum Chordata; class Aves; order Piciformes; family Ramphastidae; genus Eubucco; species Eubucco bourcierii. Next base: position 121,217 of record VWZE01009718.1, on the reverse strand, counting down.
TATAGTATTTCACTCCTCCACCAAAAATATTGGCAAGGTGTTTTACTGTGCGGATGGTGTTTTTTTAATTTAACCTTACCTTCCTTAACTTTACCTTCTCATGCAGTAGTTAATCAACCACAACTGCAAATGACAAATGTTGGGCAAAGATACAGGCATGAAGATGAGTCCATTTGGAAAAAAGGTAAACTTGTATTCAGTGGTGAAAGGTTACTTCCTGGCAGGTTGTGGTTCCCTGGAACCGGCATAATATAAGGCACAGCAGACCAACAACAACAATATTAATGACTGAGCTTAGGTGGGAAGTGTATTTGGGTTGGGCTGAGCTGGAGTTAATTCTCCTCAAATCATCTTTCTGTGCTTTGCAGTGCTGTAACTGAGTGTTGATGACACAGTAGTGTTTTGGTTACTGTTGAGCCGAGCACCCAAGCTGTGCTTTTCCAACATTTCCCCACCTCAAGAGTCTGAGGAGGCACAGCTGAGCCAGCTGACCCAAACTGGCCAAAAGGATATTTCATGCCATGTGATATCAGCTCAGATATAAGAACAAAAGGCCTTGAGTAACCTGTACTAGTGGGAGGTGTCCCTACCTATGGCAGGGGATTGGAACTAGATGATCCTTGAGGTCCCTTCCAACCTTACCATTTTATGATTCTATGATTCTAACAAAATGAAAGAAAGAAGTTTGGGGAGATTCATTCATGGTGTCTGTGCTCCACAGGAAACACTGCACATAGAGAACCCTGCTTCCCAAGACTGACCATCATCCTGCTGATGGGAAGTAAGGATTCACATCTCTCTCTGCTTTTACTTCTGTGCAGTCCATCAATTTGTTGATCACCATTATAAAATCGTTTCTATCTTATAACTGACTTCTGTTATATTTCCCCCCTCTCCCCTGCCCATCTAAGAAGGGTAGTGATAGAGTGGCTTTGGTGGGCATTTGGCCCCCAGCCGGGGCCAAACCACCACACGAAGATAGCTTTATCCTCTTTGGAAAACAGGAGTATGCAGGTTATTGAGAGAGGTTTTCATCATTGTGGAAAGGAGTAAGGACTTGATAGAGAAATATTTTTATTGGGAAGCTGAGGATGTAATGCAGACCACCTTCCCACAGTGTATAATTACTGCACTGTTAGAAAAGCACAATATGTCATCAATTGGCCAACAGTCTGACTGAAAGTTACCTGCTTTGAAGAAAAGAAAAAAAAAATCAAAACTATTTTGGAATATCCTGTCATATCCTTTAAATAACAGTCCTTTTGAAGAGGAAGATTTTTTTGCTTTGTTTCCTCTATGGGAGCCTTCATCTTCCTAAGGTGATCTAAATTAATGAAACTCTCTCCTGCACCCCAGGATGGGAACAGAGTTTTTTCAGAGTGCTCCTGTTCTGCCTAGAAGCTGTCATTTTTAATGTGACTTTCTAAACTTTTCTAGGTAATTCCCATTCCCTATGCACCACGCACTTCGTAGAAATGCACATTCTGTTCTTTAGACTATGCTATATATATTCAGTCATGTGAATCGTAAATTACTTAGTTCTCATGAAGATTATATGTTTGTTTCCTTACCTGACAGGAGTCTTTAAAAATGAATAAAATACAGTATCAAGAGAAATATCTTGACAGAGGTGTATGTGGGAAGAGACAGAGGCAGTAAGCAGACATCACATGCACCACATTAGAAGGCAACAAATTAGGGTCTGACTCAAGTCAGCTTAAAGGATGGTCAGTAGCCCCTTATTACCAACCTACAAAGGTAGTAATAACTCCTTTCCCAGAGGTACTACTGCGATCAAGGAAAAGACCCCTAGTAGTATTTTTATAGCCTTTGCTTGAAATGTTTTTGAAGGAAAACTCTGACTTCTAAAGAGTTCTGAAACTGTGTGGTGTCTCAAGACAGATCTTAATGAAATTTGCCGCTATCAAAACTAGACTGCCTAGAATATGGCAGAGCCTATTAGGACCGCAATAACAACATTGATTTTAGGGATTTTCCCCTCCCTCCAAATACACTGCACACTTTTTTTGATGTGTGAAGAGACTGAAGCTTCTTAAAAGATATTTTCAGTGGGATAGTTCTGAAGACTTCAGATAAAATATTTCAACACAGTACCTGCAGGGACAGGAGAAATTGCTTCAGTTCATTTTGCCTTAGTTAGAGTCGTGTTAAATCAACTGCTCTTGGCGTTTGCAGGACTTTGTAGACATTCTTTCAAAAGTGTTTGAAAAGCTTCAAACAGATGAAGGTCTTCAAAAGACAACTAGCACACGGGACTGACATCAGTAATGCTCCAAAGACTGTCCAAAAGGGCCAATACATGATGTAAATGGGGCTTTATTACCTTTTCTTCATCTCAGATACTAGGCATGTTCTGTCTTTGTTACATGATCCATTTGCTGCCAAGAGGATATCTGATACATATCCTGGTTAGTAGGAGACATGAGGGCCTGCTTCTTCACAACCTTGAAGCAGATAGAGCTATTTGCATGTGCCATTAATATACTGACACTTTAACTGGTAATTTGCAAATTTTCTCTATCAGGAAGGGTGAGAACACAAAGTAAAATGTAAATCACATGTGGTGACATCTGCTTCCTCCAGAGCCTTCCCTTTTGGTGATGTGTAATGTTGCACAGTCTGACATAAATGGAAAAGAACAGTGCTTCAGTCCGAACAACTGCAACATAAGCTGTACTTCTCAAGATGCGTAGAGGCAGGGAACTTGCCATCCCCATTCACATAGGCAGCTTCTGTTTCAGTGGGTCTGTTCATAAGGAATTAATGATTCAAATTTGCAAACAGTGAGACTTTAATGACTTTCCACAGTAAACACCTGCAATAGTATGAATTCCTAGGATATAAAGAAGGTTATCTAATTCCTCATCTATGCTCATAGGTGTAATCAAACCACATTTATTGTAGCAGAGAGGGGAGAGAATCCATTTGTATTACTGTCTCTCTAAAGTGAGAAAGTGTATGATGTTTTCCTTCCTAATGGAGAATATCAGTGATCCCATACAAGTCCTTGTAAAAGGTCATCTACATGAATGCAGGATGAAAATCTTTTTGTCCATGGATAACTCCTTTGTGTTTGCAGAGGGAAGATGTTGACTAGATTTGTATCCTGGGGTATTAAGAGCTTCTTCAGATACTCTGCTGTCTGGCCCTGAAATTCACCCCCAGGTCCTGACCTGGCCACTTCTGTGAAAAGTCACTTGAAAAATCAAGGAACAATCTCATCACAGGAATGTATCTAACAGAGATGTTGCACCACAGAGTTGTGGATTTTGCTGACAGCTCAGCATGCCAAAAATAGGTTTATCACATCACTTTAGTCTTGTTAGAGCATGGAAGAACTGAGAGTGGTGTGTACTCACTTGTAATAATGTTGCTCAGTGGTCTGGAAAGTCTGTTGCTTGTGATAAATAATCCTCAAAGTGGCATATTCTCATAAATATGCAGTCCTTGCTGTGCAACTTTAAAGAAAATCTTTTTGTCTCTTTGGTCATAGACTTACAGACACTTATTCTTGTTAGTGTGAATCAGTAGAGTTATACTAGGAATGAGTGTGAATCAGAGTTTTCCAAAAGTCCAATAAAAAACTTATGTCTAGTAATGCTAGGAATGGCCTTTAAGATGAGTTATGAGAGTAAGTTATAAGATAAAAGATTCACCCAAGATTATATGCTTTCTTGTTAATGCTAACTGTGTTTACAGATTGTTACTATAGAGATCAGGGAAGCCAGGTATTTCTCTAGGAATGCAAAGACCTCTTTACATTTTCCTGTCATATCTCTCTTGGGGCTTTGAAGTGGCTTTGATGGAGGTGTTTTCAAAGGGAATAAAAGCAGAAGACATTCTCTCCATGGTGGAAGTGCCTGTTTGTAACCTCTAACCTATGTATCTGGGAAAGTTTAAACTGAAGGGAAAGAGGTAGCAGGTATTGTTGATTTCTCTTTAATATATTCAGTCCAAATTGGAAATTGCATATGTAGTTCTAGAATAAGAGTCTGGTTCCTTTTTGTAAATCCAAGAGCTTTTTACTCTAATGTAACCTTTACTGAACCATTTTCACACTTCTTGCCATGAAACTTTGGGACAATTCACTGATCCTTTAACTTTCAAAGAATCACAGAATAATTAAGGTTGAACTTTGGAGGTCTTTACTTCAAATCTCTGTCCAAAGCAAGGCCAGACCATGCTCCTCAGGGTTGTGTCTTCCTGGGTCTTGAAAATTCCCAGGAATGGAGACAGTACAGCCTTTCAGAGTAGCTTACCCTGCTACCTAGGTGTCTTCATGGAGAAAAGCTTCTCCTTATACTTTTCCTAAATCTCTCTTATTGTGATTGTCCACTGTCTTCTGTCCTCTCCATATGCATCACTGTGAAGAACTCTGCTCCGTTTTCATTGTGACCCCCTTTTAGGCAGTGATACTATTGATAACCCCAAAGCCACCCTTTCTTCAGACTGACCCAGCCCAGATCCTCATGGGACAAGTACGCCAGGCACTCCCCTTCTCTAAGAGTTTGTCCCTGCCTTGTGTTGCAAGGATAAAAATGGGATTCAGTAGGCAGATATGGTTTAATACAACTGTTCATACAACCTACAGCACTGTCAACCTTCCTGTCTGTTAGGATGCACTGTGGATGTCAGCTGAATGTACTGTCCACTGAATTCCTCCATTTTTTCCCAGCAGAGATGCTCCTCTGCAGTCACTCCTAACTTACTTAAACAATGTGTCCTGTATTCCCATGTTTTCCATCCCCAGGTTTGGCTGAACTCTCCTTTTTCTTCACATCTTGAAGTGTTTGTAAACAGCCTTTTTAAAATCCCAGGCCATTTTCCCACGTTAGTCATTGTTTCCTCTTTCTCTGAGGGTGAGCTATGTATTTTCGTGTTGCTGAGGCCACAGTGATTCAAAACACAGGCCCTTTTCTGTGCCTTTACTGTCTCTGCCATGCTTTCTTCCTTACCTGCCTATCTAAAATATGCTATGACAAGGTTTTTATTCATTGTTGGTTATGTTCAATATATCATCTCCATCTGAATTTACTTTCAAGAGCACAGGTATATATATATTTTTAATGCACTGCATTTATAAATCTGACTTGAGTTGTTCATCCTCCATATCCATATCACTGACCAAATGTCACCATGATCTCACAGACTGACTGGGCAGATATAGTTACACTCCCTGGAGAAGAGAAAGAGACTGTGAGCTCCTCGGCACAGCAGAGTTTGTGGGAGAGACAAAGTAATCTGTTAGACACAGCAGCTCGATCTTCTACTTTCTTTCTGCTTGAAGTGCAGCATCAAAGACAGAAAAGAAAAAAGGTTTCTTTTCCTACTCATCTCCCTTCCCAGGCTTGCATTCTTAAACCTACCCATAAATGCAGAACTGGCTAGACACTTTCGCTGACTTTTCTGTCACAGGAACTACAGACATGGACAACCTCCTGTACAAACCTGAAGGAAGTTGGTAACAGTGCTGCTTCGTGCTGCTGTTTGGTGAGAACTATGTGTTTCAAAGATGGTCAGACAAACTCTAGTCATATTTAGCTTGGCTGGCATAACAAGACTATTGCATTTTGGTGTTTCTGAACAGAGGGCTGCTCTACTTAAAAAGCCAAGGGACTTCTCATACTGAGAAGGGGCTGTGAATCTGATTTCAATTGTTCTTATTTTTAGTAGTAGCCTTTTTTTTTTTTAAGGAAAAATTGCTTAACAGAGAATATTAAGAAGTTCCTTAGTTACTTGGACACTTTCAAAATATGACTAATCTTTACCACTCTCGTGAGGGTATCATTTGTTCACAAGCTTTAAACTGATGAGTTTACATTCCTTTCAGTCAGAAACCTCCTCTTCTTTTGGTAAAGGCTTGGGAAAATGTCTGCTTCCCAAGAAGATAAACTTATAAAAGAGGATGCAATACTACTGTCACTGTACAATTTGGATAAATGCTCCTTCTTGTCATAGACTCCCAGAATCAAACGTTTGCTTGGTTTGCAAAAGGTTATTATGATTATCAACACAAAATGACTTTCAGCTCATCCATGCACCAGACTCTTCACAACTTTTGACAATCAGACAAATGCTGAAAAATGGCAGGGATAAGAATAGCTGAGAGGAAAACATAGCTGGGTTGGTGATTCAGTCTTCAACAAAAAATGCTGAAAGGTGAAACAATAATCAAGTCCCTGCAATGTTTTACAAGAGAACAAGTCTCTCTCTTGTACTTCTGAATGTCAGTTGAAATGACCTTTTAGAAGCGGCAATATGTCACAGTTAAGAGAAAAGTAGGAAAATGTATTCTTGTGGATAGAGTATGTCATCAAAATGATAGTCAGAATTTTTGGACTGCAAAAAATTTGTAATATTTGCCACTTTGCTTCAAATGATGAAGATCATAAAGTATTGCATTATATAAGGTTTTGTGATTTCAAACAGAAGAAGAAAACAGAAGAAAACAGGTATTTGCAGTGGGCTGTGGTTTGATTGATCACTTTTTCTCTGTGGCACACATTAATGACTGTAGTATTCCCATAAATTCTTCCTTTGACCTTTCTGTCAAAGTACGTATGACAAAATGACAAGTGCATTTCTCACAGCTTTTGGGCTAAGAACAGATTCTATATTACCTCTTGACAGCCTGGGCTAGCATTGCTCTAAATGTTTTTCTTTCATGTGGTAGCATGAATGCTTTATTCTCCAGCTCTTCAGGATCCAAATTTAATATTGATTCGCTGGATGTTTTTTGATAAATATTCATATTACAAGTAAGTGTTCAGGTATTTCCTCTTTTTTGATCACATTGTCTCATGAATTCATGAATCTTTCTAAGTTAATTCTTGAGCTTCATGAAGAAATGCCCTTGGTAGATGGAGAAAAGCTCCATCTTAGACTGTGTGTGAAAGAAATTTATTTGAAACTACTATAAGAGTTCTTATGTTTTATGATAAAAGGAAATTAAAAATTATTTTCAGTCCTTTTCTTCCAAATAAAAGGTGTCTGTGAACTCATAGTTTCCACAAAGCCTGGTATGTCTGATGAAAATGAAGGCATGATAATGAAGACATGTTAAGAAATGATGGTGCTTTTACAGTTAGAAACTGTTATTGCAAACACCAGTCTTGATTTGAATGGAGGAGTTGATCGAATTATTTATCATGCTTGGTGGATGAGGTTTTAGAGCAGTCTGTGGTATGAAAGCTGCAGGCAGTGACCAGGTGGCCATTAGCATGCCTGGGTGTTCACATGGACGTACTTCCTAATGCACCCTGGTTCACAGAGCGAACACTTTGAGGCAGGGGTACTTGAAGCTTGGGAGAGCAATAACTAAGCAGACCAGAGTAAAAGGCTGGTCAGTGTTCACCAGTCAAGGTGACAACTTCCTACACTACCCAGAAAGTCTGCTTGCTGGATGTCTTGCTTCATCTGTTTCTGTGACATGCTGATCTCCACATCATTTTCTCTGCTGGGAAAAATTAACAACAAAGTCTAGAAAGTTTACTGTGAGTCTTTGATTTCCTGATAATTAAAAAGCAGCTAATTTAGATTGTTCAGATATGAACACCAGCCACATTTAAAGTTTACATATAGTGACTCATCACACGTAACAGGATGATTTTTGGTTTTGCTTTGGTATCTTCCTTGAGTGCTGCAAAGAATACTATATAAAGTAATATAGGTAATGAGCAGATTTCTTGTGGTAAATTTCAAATAAAATGGGGACAGATCTTCAGATAGATCTGTAGTTAGATCTGGCAATAGTACTGTTAGTTTATGTGAGCTGAGAGTTTCACTATGATTTTTGCTGAGGAAAAACATCACTGACAAGAGCATTAAGATTAACCCTAAAAAAGACTTCAGAAAAGTGATGTGTTGCCAACTGATGCCTTTAATAGATCTTTGGGGGAGGTGAGGGGGTGGGCACTGGACCAAAGGTGATAACTAATCTTTTTTAGGGTCTTAATAACAACAATCTACCTTCAGAAGTTCCCTTCAGTGGTGAAAATAGTATTTTCAAGGGTAAACTTCAGCAGTTCAGTAATAGGAACAAAAGAAGGTACACAAATGCTGGAGATTTCCTGTTGGAATAAAAATGAAATTCCGAAACTTTCAGCTGTTAACTAAATATACAATGGTAGAGATTTCTGAGCTGACCATATTAGTTTTGTTTTAACTGATAACTAATTTCAAGAATCCAAAACTAGGCTAAGAACACACATAGGAAGTCACAAGGATTACTTAGCAAAATCAGCTCTGCCCAGAAGGTGTCTCACATATTAAAAAGTGTCAGAAAACCATTTGATCTTATCTAAAATAGTGTGGCAAGTTTTAAAATCTCTAAGCAACCTGAGAGTTGTTTGGGATTAATATTTTGTTTTCAGATATACGCAGTAATTGTGCACAAGATAGAGGATGGAAGTGTACAAATTCAAATTATACAGTGTAGTTATAAGTAGCTTGAATTAGAATTTTATAGATGATATAGGTGTCTGAATGTGTTGATATTCAAGGCACATTCGTATCTGCAGTGCTAGGCAGCAATCTAATACTTTAAAGCACTAAAAGTGCATAATGCAGAAGGATGATATTTGAAAAGAGCAGTTTTGTTTCACTAGATGACAAACGGACACCTGGAAGCATCTCTGGATCTCTGGTTTTGCTTCTGATTTCTGTTAAATAAAGACCTGATTCCTGCTCAGTAGTACCACTGGGTGAACCATAATCAAGAAATAAACAATTACAGCACATAGTGAGCAGAGAGTAACTGGTCTTTCCTGAATGAAAAACGTGCAATTCCAAATTGCACAAAGACTGTAAATGATGCTGAAGATACTTTGCTGCTAAAACATGCACAGTGGAAATGGATTGGGACAATGAAGAGAGGAAGAAGACTAAATCCTTACAGTATTATGAGTCAATGTCTTAAGACAGTTCTGCTGTCTGTTAAACATGCAATGCAACATATAACTGCATAGATAAACTAAAAAAGATGAAAGACAGAATAATCAATTGGTATTAGAGGCAGGGAATGTTTAAAAAAAGAAACTTCAGTTTATATTGCTGACTCTAAGAATAACAAGACTGTTGCGGAACAAAATGTGATGGTCTTAACTTCTGATTTTGGTTACTAAACACTGTAGGGAAGTGATAAAAAATTTACAAATGCAGAAATAGGTTAGTGATCTGTAGTAGCAGACACTGAGTATCCTGGAAGATGGTGACCAAAGTTTCCAGCAAAAAGGTTCTTCTGGATGTCATCTACCAAGACGCTGAAAATCAAGAGACTGACACAAATTTAATGTGATTCTTTAAATTAATCATTCATGGACATTTTTATTTGCCTTGTCATATTTGCCTTTTTGGTTTCTATTTCAAGCTTTTCCATACAATCCTGAGGGCTAAATGCTTCCTTTCTTTAAATCAAAGTTGGTTTTGCCATGTAAGTAATTGATTCCTGGAACTGAAACTTTAAGAACTACTGCTAACTGCCAGAAGGCTTGGAATAAGCTCACAAGAGCTGATAACATTAAGATTTATATGAGCAAGTGCTACTCCCTGCTTGAGGATTCACTTAGTGATGGAATTTTAGGAGCATGCAAAGATGCTCCTTACAAGTCAAATCCAATCAAGAAGAGTTCCAATGGGAGAGAGTAATAATAATGGCAGTAGTATAAAGTCAGAGAGGTGCCAGTGATGCTGAGTATAATTAATTCACATTGTAAATTAACTTGTTCTTCTGACTGTGTTGTTAATTACTTGCAACAACTTTGAAGTATAGTATCTTGACTGGGACCTTTGTAATTTCGTCTCCTAGTAAGATGAGTCCACTACAGAAGTGAATCTTGCAAGTTTTAAGAGGATTTAAGGATAACATGGCTGAAGCAGGTATTTTCTATGATTGCTGTTGTTATCAAATGGTCATTTGAATCTGTACATTTTTGGGTGGACAATTCTGTTAAAAAACCTTCATTGACACAGATCTCTGAAAACTGTGTAGTTCTTCCTGGCAAGAAAGCATTAAACATCTCATATTAATGAAAGGTATATGTTTTTGAAATATAAAATATAAAATAGTCAACAAACATAGTATTATTTTTTCCTCACCAGGGAATTGTTAAAACAAACAAACAAACAAACAAAAAACAAACCACAAGATCTCCTTTGGGACAAATTCAGACTTAATCTTTCTCTGACTCCTCAAATATGGTGTACCAAAACCTATTCAAAAAGCTACAAAAAGCTGCAGGCTATGTTGTTGTTCTGGTAGTGCATTGAGTCTAGTATCTCATCCAAGATGATCTTTGCATCACATCTAATATGTTCACTTTGATGCTATCCCTAGTGAGACTCCTGGAGACCTCCAAGTTTCAGAGACCATATAGGCATCCCACTGACAACCCAGCCACAGGGAAGGACAGTTAGCTGATCCTGGATATGGTGACCATGAAGAGGAACCTCCTGTGCACAAAGCAGTGAAGAGACAAGTGTCCCAGCCAAAGGCGGCAAAAGACCACAATGTCAGGAGTTATTGTGGTGGGATCCAAGGTCTACCTATAACTCTTGACATCAAAGTCAAAAACTTCCCAGCCAGAAATAAGAGCATTGTGTGGGATAGACTTGTCAGGGGATCTGTGGTAAAAAGCATATCTTGCCCCAAATATGTGCCCCTAAACAGCAAAGGTGAAGGAAGTGTCAAGAGAGGGGATGAAAACAGCATCAGGGGTCAGTGTGATTCCAGATGAACTGCAGTGTTCAAGGTGACTGGTTGCCATATTGTATCACAGAATCACAGAAACATTCAGGCTGGAAAAGACCCTCGGGAAGACCCTCATGTCATGGAGAAGAAAACATTTCACAGTTAGAAGGAAAAAAGTCAACTTGGTTAGCAAGTCTTGCATTTCAAACTTCTGAACTAACTATATATATCTCTATTTCTGTATTTTCTCAAGTTTGCATGAGCCAGTGATTTGTAACTGATGCTCAAGTAAAATGAAATTAAGAAACTCTGTGCTTGGAGAAAACACATCCCACAAGAGCTGGTTTACTGCTTCAACATCCGCTGGGTTTTGTTGCTCAAAAAAAAAAAAGAGGCGATTTCATTAATTTCATCCAACTGACTTTAAAACAGCAACATGTGTGTGTTTGTTTAAGGAGTACTTTAATTAAATTTGATGGCTTACATACATTATATTTAGGAATAGATATAACTTGTGATAATTTCAAATTTAATTGTCAGCAAGTCAATAGTGCAGGAAAAACTATTGTCTTTTAAATACAATGAAAACAAAAGTGGTGGGGGTTTTTGTTTTGTTTTTTTCTACATACTTTTTAATTAGGCTTGCTACCAGACAGGAGATAAGCAGTGTGTACAAGATATACTATTTTTATAGCAGACTGGGCATTAAAAGGTGGCCTCAAACACCTGACATTGAGCGCTAGTCTGATTTCTTCCCTTCTGAAGATCAGGTAAGCAAGGTCCCTGTGCGTGGGTCAGGGAGTAAATGTCCAGTTGACAATGTACCCAGAGTCCTGCAAAGCTCTCTTGGATGTGTCTCAAGTTCTGAAAAAAAACTAAAAATTGTTCTCTCTTCTTTGTCTCTTTCAAGAGTAGTTTGTTTTTGGAAGGTGAATAAGCTGGGTGACTGAGCTTGACAGCACAGTGCAAAACAACGTGCTTCCACAGGACAAAGCACTTGCCCAGTACAAGGAGGTTTTACTGTAGATGAGCACAGCGAAGATGAACAGGGGTTAAGGCAGGTAAGAAAGCAAGAGACTAAACCACCAGCTTTATTTGTCAGCAGCTGAAACCCTGAATAGAAGCTCTGGTAGCAACTGCCCAAGGAGAGGACCAACAGAGCAGTCTCACCTTCTGTGGAATGCAGTTGACATCAGGTAAAAACAGGAGAGCTGTAAAACTAAAACCAAACAGCAATGAAGGGTGATGAAAAGCAGACAGTGCCCCAGAAATGTCAGGATGTTGGTGTGGGTGGCATGAATGTGTGCCCATGGACAGTACTAAAGAAAGGAGCAACACCAAGTCCCAGGGTGATCTCCCCACCCTCCAGTGATAAATTCAGGTAAAGGGCAGAAATAAATTCCCCACTGTCATCTCAAGCTCTGTAGAACCAGGGAAAGGACTAAGGAACCAGCATATCGGAAGTCTTGTGCCCACACCTGTTACTGCATCTGAGGATGCTTTGATTTCCAGGGAATGAGAGGGAATCTGTCACAGCTCCATAGCCTGTGTCAAGCCTCACAGGTGTGCCAGGGCCACCATGCCAGACATAGCATTAGATTAGCTATGCAGTAACCAGCTCTGGCTGTAGTAAGGCAGTAGGTGGTGGCACACAATAAGCCAATAAAAGCTGTTAGAAGAAAATATTCAGCAATTTGCATCAAGCTGGGAAAGGTCTGCAGGGAGGAAGTGTTTGGAGGAGGCGTGGTGCAATCAGTCTGTAGGTGTCTGGGTACAGTGCTAGCTGCAGTTGAAGTGCTATATTTGTTTTCTTACTAGGAAACCAGTTCAGCTTTACAAGCTCAGAGACTTTTCTGTTATTTCCCCAGCGTGCAGTACAGGACATAGCAATCACCTCAGTAACCTTCCCCATGCAAGTTGCTGCAAATGTCCCATTACGTTTCTCCTGTACTTTTCGAGTTAGTGCCAGTAATTTTTCCAGACAGAACAGACCTCCCCTCTATTGCAGTGAGATGAAGAGGTTTCTTTTATGCATGTTTTCACTAGTCCAGTTTTGGGGAGCACCCAGGCTTGAAATGAGGTAAAAGCTTTAACGAGTGCTAGAGCCGTCTGGCTGATTTTAAGAGGTTTGCAAGGCTTTAATCCTTCAGCTAGAGACTTAAAGCATACTTCTGTCATACTCTATAAGCTGTGAACTGAGTGAGATTTGCTGAACAGGGAAGGAGCAAAGACAACTGAAGCTTCCATCATGCTGATGTGGCTTCACGAAATGAAGTAAACCAGGACTGGTATGGCTGTGTGTCTGTTGATTAATTCTTACTCTTTCAAAGTGCTGGGGACTCAGGGAATACGAAGCCTTGCAGCAACCCCGTTTACTTACCTCTGTGGCTCCAGTAGCTGCCTGTGTGTATAGCAATGCTAGTGCTGACAGTTACTGTAGTATTTATTACAAGAAATGTGCCAACTGGATTCAGGTGAATTTTGCACCAACCAGCTGTCTAAATCAAGCATCCTTTTATTCCAGACATACTTACCTACAAAATTAACAACTTCTGGGTTTTGTTTTCCAGAAAACTTGACCATACTGATGCAGGTCTCCTTTTCCCATGAGTTTCTTTACACATACTACATGTCCACGGCCTGTTCAATTTCTGTTTTAGCTCTGCTACTACGGTTTCTTTTAAAACTCCTTTTGCTGAACCTAGGGAAGGGAAACCTGCTGCCAACAGTGCTGCAAAGCTGAGACAAACAGTTCTTAAATGTACAGAGTAAGCAGACTGGGAAAATGGGAAAAAATTATGTTTCCTTTTAATCTTTCACTGCAATCTTTTAGGACAGTCGTATTAATAATAAGCCCCACATAAGAACTTGGTGGGGTTATTTTAATTACACAGGATGTACTTGTCTCTGTGCAACACTGAAGTGAATCTCCAAGGCTGTACAATTTTTTTATGGTTCAACCACCAAAAGCCTGCATGGATCAACAGCAAAAGGCAACCCAGTAAGCTGCATGGCAGAGCCAACCTAGAAAGGTTTTAAAAACAAATGCAACAGATAAAAAAGGAATAAGTAACTTAGTTATACAAAAATGAAAGAAACCTGAGTCTGATGTTTTAATTAGTTCAGTTATGAAAACTGGAAAGGAGAGGAGGAAGGTACAGTAATTTATCAAAGCGAGGGAAGTTATTTCATGCATAAAGGATTTCATTGAAAAAACATTGAAGAAAGAATGAAAGAATGAGGCAAATGAAGAATAGACATCCCTAACAGAGGAGGGAAGGTTCAGTGACTGCAGGAAAAGTTCAATAACTGGGGTGAATGAGCCCATGTTCTGCCTTGATGCAGTTAAAATGCTCTTGGTGAGATCTCCCATTTTTCTTGAGCTTTCTCTACAGAGCAGCTCCTAGCTCCTCCTCCAAGAAACTGGGATGAAGGCTGAGTTGACATCTGGCAGGGTTTCTGAGTAAAGGACAAGCACTTTAAACTTAGTGCATGTGAAGAAAGCTGCAGAATCATGTCTAAAGAACAGGCAGAATGGTGGAAATGAAGTTTAAAAATTTTATTTTTTAATGAAATGATGTATTCAGTGTTTCCCACAACTGATCAGCACTTATCCCTCTTAACTCCTGGTTTTTGGTTTGTTTTTTTTTTTTCCCTGTTGTTCTATAATCAGCAGAAAGGAACATGTTCACAGACAGCCTCCTGCTGACAATGTAGACAGACACAGAGTGAGATGGACGCACATCTCAAATGATATAACCTGTGTGTCAATCCGTGGTACCAGCTGGTTGAGAACTGGCAAAAGGAAACATTGCTCTGTGAAGCAGAGGCAGTGCATGGACTGCAAAGTCAATAAAATTTGAAGTGTAGTCTTTTCTTCTTGTTTCCTGAAAATGAAGTGCAGATGTGACACACTGATTTATCTGCCCCAAGATCTATTGCCTTGTATTTTTCCATCTTCAGCCCTGGTGTCACTGGGTTTGCTGTATTAACTTACTGCTCTATTAGCACTGTAAATGTTCTTTCCTGTTCCTCTGTTACTTTCAATGTCTTCTTTCACTGTGACAGTTTCTTAGTGTAAAGGTTTGATAACTGATATGTTTTTTTGTTTTTTTTTTCCTCCCCTGTTTCCTAAATCTCAAGATTTTGTACTTATCTTTAGAGAATCACACCTGGTGCTGTTTTCTGACTGTTAGAATTTAATTATAGAATCATAAAGATGTAGAATTGGATGTGGTGTCATCTCTTGCATTGGTCTCTTAGACCCCAGTGGTAGTATTAATTGATAAATTTATTCATCTGCAGTGTCCATCTTGATGTCTGCTTGCACTACTGGTAGTTTATAGAGGGATCAAATTGTATTTTTCTTTCAAGGAAGGAGCATATAGTTTTCATACATATATTTTTAGAAAGATTGAAAATCTATTAAGCATGCAGCACATATTTTTATATTTTTTTCATCCATCAATTTTATTTTTATGCAGTGTGAAAACTGTCAGGATGATACTTGGATTAATCTTCCAGGCTACACACATCACCTGTAAATCATTCTGCTTCAAAAGGAAACCCATTGGTTTGTGGAGCACTGGTGAGTATTTTTTATTGGACGACTTTTGCCTAACTGCAGTAAGCTGCTTTCCTCATCACAAACACATTGGCACAACTGACATACACTGAAGGAGCTGATCAAGGAAGGCCACCTATAAGGCAGGGTGAAGATAGGGGTGCACACTCTCTATGCCTACTTGCACTGGATGAGGATGTCTCACATCCTATTTCAATGTCTGGCTATTTATAAAAGACCAAGAAAAATCACATATTGTTAAAAACAGTTATATAACCACAGCACTGTCTCCCTGCTTGTGGTGTGAAGACGAAGAATTCTTAAGGTTAAATGCAGAGAAAAGGTCAGAGAAGAAACTAACTTAGTTACTGTTAGGGTTTTGGTGCTTTTTTTCTGATTAGACAGAGCCTACATCAAAGAGACCCTTAAATTAGAATTAGAGTTCATTTGCATAACTCCCTGACAGAGGAATGAATGGATGAGAGGTGAAAAGAAGAGAGGGAGAAGGATAGTAGTGCAGAGGATGTGGTTTATCTTGATCTCAGGAAGTGTTTGACACCATCTCCCACAGCATCCTTGCACCTAAATTGAGGCATTGTGGTCTGGATGATCAAGTAGTGAGGTGGTTGAAGGAAAGAAGTCAGAGCGTTGTGGGCAATGGGACAGAGTCTAGTTGGAGGCCTGTACTTAGTGGAGTCACTAAGGGTTTGATACTGGGACCAGTACTGTTCAATATACTCAAACAGTCATAAACTGGGTGGAGTGGCAGACATGCCTGAAAGCTGTGCTGCTATTCAGCAAGACCTGGACAGGCTGGAGAACTGGGCAGAGAAAAAATTTAAAAAATATAACAAGAACAAATGTAGAGTCTTGCACCTGGGAAAGAACAACCCCATGGACCAGTACAGATTGTAGATGCATCTGTTGGAGAACAACTCTGGGAAAAAGGACCTGACAGTCCTGGTGGACAGGATGACCACAAGCCAGCAATGAGCCCAAGAAGGTCAGTGGCATCCTGGGGTACATTAGAAGGGTTGTGGTTAGTAGACCAAGAGAGGGTCTCCCCCTCCTCTACTCTGCCCTGATGAGAACATATCTGAAATTTTGTGTCCAGTTCTGGACCACTCAGTTCAAGGGTAAGCAACTGCTTGAGAGAGTCCAGCACAGAGCCACAAAGATGACTAAGGGACACCAAAGTTGAGGGAAATGGAACTCTTTAGCTTGATGAAGAGGAGACTGAGAGGTGACCTCATGAGCACTTATGTGAAGAACTAGGGTCAAGTGGATGGAGACAGGCTTTTCTCAGTGATGTCCAATGATGGGACGGGGGGCAATGGGTGCAAAGCGGAGCATAGGAGGTTCCCCATAAACATAAGGAAAGACATTTTCACTGTGAGGGTGACAGAACACTGAACCAGGATGCCCATGGAGGTTGTGGAGTCTCCTCTGAAAACATTCAAGATCTGCCTGGATGCATTCCTGTGTGACCTACTCTAAGTGATCCTGGTTTGGCAGAGAGATTGGATTAGATGATCTTTCAAGGCACCTTCCAAACCCTAAGATTCTGTCATTATGTGATTTTGTGACTTCATGGACAGGAGTGGGACAGAAAGCAGAAGATGAATATGAAAACAGAAAGGGAAAAGTAAACCAGAATGGTTTTGCCACTGTACATCCATCCTTGTTAAATAGGTGAGATGTTTTTGCAGGGAAGAGTCACCTCCATGGAATAATGTGAGATGTTATGACAAAAATGTGGACAGATGCTGGTGTCCCTGACTGCATAATGGTCCCTGAAAGAGGGAAAACCATGTTTTTCCACGGATCTATGTGCAGGCTGAGGATCACCTGTGTAGCAAATATCCACACAATGCAGAATTATCAGGGATACTCTGGAGTTTAGAGAAGCATGCAGTTGGCATGAGAGTAGATGAGATTTATATGAAGTTGCAAAAAGAAACACCTTCAAGGGCTGGAGTGAAAGGAAATGCTTAACAGAAGCAAGCAATGATCTTCTGGACTTCATGTTGTTTGAGATGGAAAGCAAGCTTTTCCAAGGAACACCTAATTGGCATAGGATTACCCCTAATCTGAACAAGAAGGATTTTTCACTCAGTGAGATTGTTTTGGTGATCCTGAGGGTCTTTTCCAACCTGGATGTTTCTGTGATTCTGTAATGAACTGGAGGTCTCACAACAGAGTTTGTTGCTGAGGTCTGGGAGAACAGGTAATGAGACAGAGTTAGGAGGAGTAAATCAGGTCTGGTCTGCAGGGTCTGGACTCATACTTCTGCACACAGACGCACACACACACACATGCGGTCATATACACACAACTGCAAAAAGCACTGAGACTCATCTGAGAGCAATGTAAGAGACTCCTGGGGAGTGGAGGTGTGAAGTTCAACTGAGCTGGGTTTGTTGGTTTAGGATGTGTGCTTAGAGCATACATGCTGCCATCATGAATATTTATTGAATCAGCTGGCTCATACCTAGACGTGCTGGCAATCATTGTCTCTGGATCCACAATTCACACTCTCCTGCCACCTACTGCACTTGAGACCTTATTTGGCAAATTTTGTTTGAAATTTTGATTTATATGCTCCTAAAAAAAATCTTTATTACACTTCTCCCTTCCACACAATTTACTTTGTTCAATATGTTTGGTTGTTGGTTGGGTTTTTTTAAGTTTAATTCCTACTTTCCATTTTTTTTCCCAGTATTTATTATGCCACGTTCCCATGGGGCTGTGACTGGCAGGTGGGTCACAATATACATTACTGATAGGCCCATCTGTCTTCCTTCCACTGCATGCTCCCTCCTTCTTTCTTTTCCCCACTCTCTTTCTTTCTTTCTATGTCTCATAAGCTGTCAACTATAGGCACAGTCCTGAATAAGACCTAAAAGACAGGTATCAGCAGACTGAGAGAAGGCTATCAATACATAAAGTGAATTTAGTCACTTCATGGTAGGTTATGAAAGCAAATGGTTTCGTAATGGCTTGCATTATTTCTTCACAATATTTACCTTTTTTATCTTCCGTAATACATTAAATCAAATAGAAACAGAATGGTGATTTTGAGAAAATGTAATAAATATGTTCATTTTCTGTTCCTTTTTTTTTTTTTTTTCCTTTCTTTGTTTTGGCTCCTTATTCCCAGCATGAGTTCCCTCTATTCTTAGGCTCCCCAATACCCAGAGATTCCACTGCCAAAGAAAAAACCTAGATGCTAATACACTCTGAAAAAACAATCAGCCTCTGAAATACAGTCTGCCTGGCTCCTGTTCTCAGTAATGCTTCCCACCTGAGATTTTGGGATCTCTCTCCTTGGTTATTTAATTTTTTAATTTTAGGAAAGGAAAAGTGAAAGTTCAAGATGCTGCAGCAGCTGTTAACAGTGGATAGCAAGTGAATGCTCACAAGGACCAGAGGCCAGACAGGTACTGAGGGGCCTGATCCCACAGCCTGCCAAGTATGTGAGGTGCACTGGTTGACACTCTGGCCAAACAGTGTGGCAGACCACCAAGTTCCTGGCAAAGAAAACTCAACAAAATGTCCCTGTCCTGCCAGGCCAGGTGCCCACAAGGTGTGTGATGGCAGGGTGACAGAAATCTGCATCAGTGTGAGGAACCAGGTTGTGGTTGTGGCCAGGGGGAGGTTGCCTTCTTCTCTCAGGCAACCAGCACCAGAACAAGAGGACACAGTCTCAAAGTGCGCCAGGGGAAGTTCAGGCTGGAGGTGAGGAGAAAGTTCTTCACTGAGAGAGTCATTGGCTACTGGAATGGGCTGCCCAGGGAGGTGGTGGAGTCACCGTCCCTGGAGGTGTTCAAGGTGGGTTTGGACGTGACACTTGGTGCCATGGTCTAGTCTTGAGGTCTGTGGTAACGGGTTGGACTTGATGATCTTTGAGGTCTCTTCCAACCCTGGTGATACTGCGATACTGTGAACCAAGGAATGGCAGGTGGCACAGTTGGGTGGGAATCTGGCCTTTGAGGCTCTGTGCCTCTAGCCAGCACTCCTTGAAGGCACTGGTTCAATAGGACAATGCTCAAACGCTGCAAGTGACATCAGGGCTGAAGAAAACGCGTATTAACATCAGATGAATGGCAGCCAACCACTTCTCACACTATTTTTCTCTATATTATACTTTGTGGTACATTCTGCCTTTTGCTCATTGCCTTGCTGTTGCTTTTGACTTGTATCACCTATTGCCATTCACTTAGCAGCCCCCAAAAACTGAAAATGGAAAGAGTTGCCCCATCTTTTTTCAACTCAAATGGGGAAAAAAAAAAAAAAGTCAACAAAAAAATCCGAGGGCCTGCCTTTAACCTTTGGTAACCCTGACATTCTTTGCACTAAAGTGTCTGATATTAAAGCAGATTGCTTTCATGCCTACATAAGTAATATCATATGCTTCACATCAGCCTATGCTCTGGCTAGCTGAATTCCCACTGTATTATTGCCTGTGAACGTACACTCCGTGCATACTAATAATGGCCTATCTGAAGCAGCTTGCCTTTCAACTTTTTGCAAAGGAGTTTTATTGGTGTGTTGGATGGCTATGGCATAGGAATATAGTTGAATGAATGATGATAATGCTTGCATCTACTAGTACTTGGCAAGTTGCACCAGAAAGGTAGAGCTGAGAAGTAGGTTTAAAAGACAGCTAGAATTACTGAAGAAATGGTGTCCTCCCTTCCCCCATAACTGCTAAGATCATGTTTGATCTTGGTGTACTGAAAAAGGCACTTATGAAGACTTCTAAATTTTGCTTTGTAAGCAATGGATTTTGACTCTTTCCTTCCTCCCTCCCTCCCTTCCTCCCTCCTTTCCTTTCCTTCCTTCCTTCCTTCCTTCCTTCCTTCCTTCCTTCCTTCCTTCCTTGCTTCCTTCCT
>VWZE01009718.1:82648-100551 GCA_013396675.1 Eubucco bourcierii | reverse complement strand
CCTCCCTTCTCCTTGCATGTCCTGTCTTCGCATCTCCTCTCTCTCTCTCATTCCTCTCTCTCCTTTCTTTCTTCTTGAAATAGTAGGTGTTAAGGGAAAATCCATCACAAATCAGAACTTTGACACTGCTCTGATTCATTTGAATTGTAAGCTGGTGCACAATTATGTAAGATAATTTTTTTTTCAGTCCTGCTAGTATTTCCTCTAAGCTCTTCATCCTGTCCCAAATGCTTCTCTGTGAGTTTTTCCTTTGCTCCTGTCTTGCTCTGACACACACATCCCAGTGCTAGATTCTGCCAGGGGCTGTAGTCCATGTTTCTGCAGTATGGAGCAACAGCCTTGCATATACACAGAACCTGACCCTATACTTACCTTCTAGAAGACAGTGTGTGCTGATGATTATCTTACAAGCCACCTTTCGGGAAGCTTTAAGATGGTTTTATTTCTCTCCCAGCATCTAAACCCAAATGTTTTTCTCATATTAAGGGTGCACCGACAAGTAAAATGGGACACTCCCTCCCACCCAGCATGTGAGGAATTCCTGGTCCATAAGGTGATGTCTGAAGCTGCCTCACCTTTATCTTTCTTTGTACAGGACTTTTGTTAATTTCCATAGCTCATAACTAATTTAGCAGGCTTCATCTAGACTATATATACATATACACACATGCACATACATGTGTATGGTATAGATAAGATAAGAAAAGATATTCTGGTAACAGTCTTTCTTGCTGGAGATACTATTTCCCAGGTTTAGAACTAGGGAGCTATATGGAAAAGGTGTTGCACCAAATGTCCACTTGGATCCTTTTTTAGGAAGTAACCAATAGCAACATTTTTGGGAGAAGATGGGGAAGCAGATCACAGAACAATTTTTTTTCTGGCCTTGTTCTCCAGGTTCCCGCAATCAGTGACTTGGAGACTTCCTGATCTTTCTTTGACAAGGATTCTGTAACTACTGGTGAACCTGTTGTCCATAAATTGTCAAATTCCTTTTTCAACCTGCTCAACATTAAGGCTACTTGGTTATTATGATCACTAAGTAGAGGTAAAGACAACCACTGAAGAATTAAACATGATCATAGTATCCTATAGAGCAGCCTCTGGTCACTCTTGGCATATACATGTGCTGACCAAAAGGAAACATGTCCAGTCCTGATCTTGAGTGTAAACCACAGGTGAAATTCTCACATTACCAGCTCAAGTAAGAATCCTGATAAGCCTTTTCTTGCCTTCTTTTCATTCAGTGTCAAACATGCAGCACTAGAGGAAAAATATTAGCTTTGTTTGACAGATACCAGGTCCAATACTATTTGTTGTGGTGGCCTTTTAAGAATTGATAAACTTTGACAAGGGAGGGGGAAGAGATGGTAAATAAATGAGCCATGAGATTGCTTTCTGATGTTGGANCCTCTACATGAGCCACATGCTAACTGCTCTTCATTCTGTGTCTAAGTTTCTATTGTGTAAGTAATCATATGGGCATATTTAAGCACTGGGCTTTTAAAGTTAAACCCCATTCAGATTGTTATGACTGTGTTTAATCTTTGAAAGGCGGGTGGGGAGGGGGAAATCTGTTCTTCAGAAAAGAATCCTTTTTATATAGAAAACTATAGGGTTCTTATCTTTGATCTAAGTAAGCACAACTGTACCATGTCAGCAGCATATTAGTACCAACGCATGTGTGTTGTACTTTTTAAATGCTGTTTCAACATGTGTCATTGGATCTGTGTTCCTACAGGCTCACAACAACATGCACCCTGGTAACTACATGTTGATTGAAGCACCCTTATGAAAAAAAGATATAAATGTTTGTGGTTAAGGTGATAACCCTTTTGTTTTCCCTGTAATCCATCACAGGGTTTGTCAGCCCTGACAGCTCGAGTGGATTTTTTTGAACACCTCTTTATCTGACAGCTTCATGCATCATAAAGCAGCAAATAGAATTAGATCAAAGTCTAAAAGTCACTGTAGGCTTGGTAAGGTATGCAATCCTGTTTGTATCTTTATCCAGGCTCTGACAGTTCATTTTAACTGGCAACAGGGAGAAGGAGGGAGAAGGAGGAAAGTTTCTTTTTCTTTTAAGAAGGTACAGTAGTGCTGCATTTTTAAATGTGCACTGCTTTCACATATCATTTGCCCTTGACATCTGTGATTCCCTGTGTGCTGTAGCACACTGTATATATTTCCAGAATGCTCAACAACAGCAGCCACATTCTCAAAGCAAAGGCTTAACCAATGTATGAGGCCATGTACCCATATGCTTTAATAATCCTGACTTTTGTTTAATATCAATGGCAAAGATTGACAGAGCTCACTTTAAACAATGGAATATTGTCCATCTGGTACATGCCAGATTCTATGAATTTCTGTGATGGATAACAGGTTTACCAACAGTCCACCCTAAACACACAGGATACAGTCAGCATTCATCTATTAAAGAAGCAACAGAAGGGGAAGTGAAGCAAAAAGGAGGGGAGAGGAGATAAAGAAAAAAGAAATAAAGGAAAAGGAAAAAGGGAAAAAGGAAACCAGAAAATCCTAGTTTAGCAAAAATCTCAAGAGAACACACTGAAACTATGGTTTGAAAAATTGGGGATTTAAAGTTATCCACCTTGGGTTGTATTGATGTATCTTGTTTTTCAAGACTGTTGAACAAGCGGTGACTGTTGATGAATAATACAGGTAAACTCAAGGGTTTATGCCAGGTCTTTTAAAATCACAGAATCACAGAATGTCAGAAATCACAGGTACTGTGCATCATATTCCTTCTGAGTCAGTAGTGGAAGAGAGTGAGGAAGATTCCAGGTCTTTTTATTCTCATCATATGATGCATAAATATGATATTTAGGTAGCCTCAGATCTGCACCTGCATGCTACTTTTTTTTTTTCTTTTTTTTTTTTTCTTTTTTTCTTTTCTTTCTTCATGTCATTTACTGGAGTGCCACATTAACAAGGAAATGATAAATTGTGTTTGTCTGATGAGACATGGAAGTAATCTGCAAAACCGATGGTTCCATAAAGGGGAGGAGAGGGATGCTGCCTTTGGCAAAGCAAAGGAAGGATGTGCCAGCTCTGCGATATGGGCTCTTACACAAAAGCTGCTATGAGGGTACTTGCTAGGGGTCAAAGGGTCAGAAGAGGAGAGGTTGCTCCTCCTATCTATCCCCTTTGAAGGAAATGACTTTCAGAGAGGATATTCACATAAGGTGGCCATCCTCCTGCCTTTGGCCCACTGGACTGGCTGCGTGCAGGAGGTGCTGTAGAGATGCAGAGAAAGTACTTGTAGTGGCTCCTTCCTAGTGACCTCTGGAAAGACATGTAGACAAGGTTGGGGAAGCAGCATGGGGCAGTAAGGAGAGCAATTACAGCAGTAAGGAATTCATACTTCCTCTTCTCCCATAGTGCAGCAGCATAGCTGGTGCTGGATATAAGGGGAAGCCAGACATCTGCCAGCACCTCCCTCCTCCTAGCAAGCTGCATCATCTCAGTACATGTCAGTGGATCCCAGCCAGCTCTCTTAGATGTCTCAATGCTGTGTCCCTCATGCATCCAAGACCTTACTTCTGGCAAGAGCTGAAAGAAAAATTGAGGTTGCCACCTGGTCTTACCGAGCCAGATGTTGTCATATGGCTGCCTCAAGGAGAAGTTAACTTTTGTCAGTCTGTTTTAGCAAACCTTTTAGAAGCCTGAACTCTAGAAAAGAGAAGAAACCTCTTTCAAAAGGTGCAGGAAGTTGCTGACTTCTATGAACTAAAATGTCTATGCGCTGATGAAAATGTTGTCTGGGCTCCTATGTTTAAATGTATTTGTCCAGTATTAGAGCAGTGACATCTGTGAGTTGTTAGAGGCCAGCAAGTTTTCTTACTTACAACCAGTCTCAGATTGATGTAAACAGCAAAGTTTTTCTTTTGAGAACCCATGACTCTTTTTACTATTTTGTGGGATGTCGTAGGTGTGTGTTCTGCAGCGTTGCAAACTCTGTGTGCCAAGGGCAACTCACAGGTTTTCTGTGTAAAATGCTCATGCCCTTGCATCAGATAGAGAAGACCATTTGTTTTAGTGACCCTTATATAGGTGCCTGAGTTTTTCAGGTGTTGTACAGCTGCTCAAAAGAAGCAGTGCAGGACAGAAATGGAATCTCACCTAGAGTTTCTGAGATGGTCCCTAACCATATGGCACGGACCTTGCCTAACTGAATGGCAATGAGCTCAAGACATTGACCAAATGTTCTCCTGGTGGCCCAACAGAGACGTGTCACTCTAGTTTGACAATAGGCCCAACTACATTTGAAATGATCTTACATGAATTTGAAGTTTACCTTAAAGAGCTGAGAACCACATACATTACAGTTACTGCCTTAACTCCTGAGCAGAAGTCCATAAAGATTAGCTCCTGCTAGGATTTTTTAATATGGACAGTATTAGGGTGCAACCATTTGAGATGACTTCACTAAGGTGATGCGGCCAACAGGAATGTGACGACTCAGATCTGCTAGAACTAGCACCACTCCATGATGTCTCTCCTTTTTCAACATCTATCAATAAGCTGCCTCGAGACTCTTCTCACTGTTGCCTTGTGCCTCCCTCCTCAGCCCTTCCCACCCTGCAACTTGTCCCAACTGAGCCAGCTAAGTTACACTGAGAAACTGAGAGGCAAGATGGCTGATAGACTTGTTTTTTGGTGTCACTATGACCATGGTGAACAGCCGTGGTTGAACTGCTTCTGGTTTTAATCATGAACAACAATTGCTAGCAAACTTGGTCAGTGCTATCTGATTTTCCCAAGTGTACATTATACCTTGAGGTTACACTGGAAAATGTTAAGCATGTGTATAGGCTGGAAGGCTTGCAGTTCCTCGTATCTTGCTCCAAAAGCCTTTGAGAGCATAAGAGATTCTAAGGGGGGATGTTGTAACTGTTTCTGACTTTTTTTTTTTTTTTTTTTTTTAATATTAACTCAAATTAATTAACAGATTTGCCTTTGCCTTAGTAAAATGAGTTTTAACTCATGGAGGAGGCACTGTGGCAATGGGAAGGATGCCCTCAGCATTAACAAGGCATGACCAATAGCACCTCCAACCCCTGCTTCTGAGAGTCCTTCAAAAATCATTACTTCCAGTCCTATGGAATACTTAGGCTTTCATCTTGGTAAGTAAGTCCCCATGGAAATATTTGGGAATAGAGGAGGAAAAAAAATAAAATAAATACTCTTTCTATACAGTTTTAAACATTAGTTTTCTTCCATTCAGAGTATGTTGAAATATAAGCCTTTCTACAGCTCTTCCACCTCCTGTAAAATCTCTTTCAACTTTTATTTGTTATTTAAAAAGCCACAGGGTATATTCTCTTCTGAATACATAGGGATTTACGTGTGAAACTCCCTGTGCATCGAGGTGATAATATACCCCTTAATTGGAAGCTGTTTAATGCTCTCGATTTAACATTTTAATAGAAAAGTTACAAGCAGTCTGGCTGTGAGTGCAGCACTATTAAAATTCCCAGCCAGGACAGTAGTGTTTTTTTTCTTTAAGTGGCTTTTTATTTGCTGAAATTCATTGCAGCTTTCATTACAAGTTGGGGCCACTTTTAAGCCTTGCTTTACGTTACGAAAAATAAAATGGAGAACTTTAGAACAATCCTAAGTCTCAAATAAAGGGAGAACTTTAGAGTGTCTTTACCATGTGTGTGTCACTCTATAGGTTGTGCTTGCTCTCTATAGGATGTGCTCCCTCAGGTCATTCAGCACTGAGACAACTTTATTGAATGTCTTACTGTGCAGACACAGTAGGAAGAACATTACCCTCTAAGCTCTCCAGAACCACTTAGGTGGCTGGAATTTTAGCTGCATGTTTTCAGACTTTTATAATCATATGAGAACAAAGACAACATGGGATCTTTAGGGCTCGATCTGACAGGCACTACCTTGCATAAAGCAAGTTATCCAGAAACAGAGGCCAAAGCTTGACCCTGTGACTACCACGCACTTTGCAATCTTCTAGGTTTTTGTTTTTAAAACACCATTGGAAGTCAGGAAAGTACCTTCAGTGCCTTGTCAAAGGCATAGAAAGATACACGGCCACATTCATAAATGGATTAAAAGCCTCAGAGATGACTTGAGGCACCTGAATTCTGTCCTAAAACCACATAGCGTAATCCTGAGCTCTCCTCTCTCTCTCAAGCTCTAGAAGTGCTCTGTGATCTCAGTTATCCACCTTTTTACAACAAACTCCTTGAGGTGCTAAAGCTGTCTTCTGTCAATGCCCTCAGCCCTTTGCAGGCTGAGCACCTCTGTGCAAGGCTCCCATCTAAGTCAAATTTGCTTTGTTGGGAGGATATGTCTGTAGCCGTGAATCTTATGATGTGTTCTCTGGAAACCCTATGGGTATTCTGGCATCAAAACATCAGTCTACCCAAGCAGGTTAGTGATACAGACAAGTAGGAGTAAATTTTCAGTGGCTAAAAAGCTGAGTGTATTCCCTATGGGTAAACAATGTCTGAGTTTGTTGCTTTATCTGTTTTAAATTGATGTTTGTGAAACTTTCGGCAAACAACTCTCCGTGTATGCATAAAAACACAGTTTGTATTGCTGTAATCCTGAATCAGATTTCTGCTCTATGCCTTTTCCTCTCTCACCCATTTTGCACTACAGATAGCTGCACTGGTAAAACAGAGTTTACTGCGTTGGACACTACTCCTTTAACAAAAAATCCTGTCTATTTTTCTGTAAGTATATAAAACTTCAGCTGTGAGAGGAAAGCATGTGCTGATGTTGGGAAGAAGAGTTTCTGTACAGATGTGGGGTGTCTTTAGTGTGGGAGGATTGACTGATCTCGGCTGTGTACCTCCCCTGGACACAACTGTTTTCTTCCTTGGACTGGCACAAGTTTCTGCATAGCAGCTCTCAGTCTACTGTGCCCACCATGCAACGTGACATGGCTCACACCTACAGTTGGTATCTGCGTGGGTAGACCAGAATACATACCTGTTGCAAGTCTGGCCATCCCCTCCCTATACATACCTGCTACAAGTCTGGCCATCCACTCCTTTACGGGGTTGGGGATGAGCTTATAGCATGACTTTCTAAAGCTGTGTTTTAATGGATTTACACTTGTAATCTGTCAGAGATGATGTGACTACTTATATCAATGTATTAATGTAACTTAACATACCAGCACAGTATACCAGACTGTGATACAGTTGTTGGAAATATTTCACCTCAGCCCACAAACCTCCAGCAGTGTTGATAACTGGTATGAGAGGATGACTGGTCCCTGTGGCCATTTACGCCTTGTCTTCTTGCTGAGAAGCTGGCAAGAAAGAAGCTGAAGACAGACTCACTTGTTAGTGTGTTTTTGTGATGTGGCCACTGGGAACAGTACTTAGGCAGCTACTCACTTTACAAAGTCTTTAATAGCCTTTAGATGGCATCAACTTTTAGTTGTTTCTCATCTGGGCTGGAACTGAACCAGCATCCTGTTGGCTGAAAGGCTTCATAAGCCTGTTAAAAAATATTTTACTGGCCTTCTCTACTTAAAATACATCAAACGATTTCCGCTTCTGTTTGTTTTTCTACTGAAATATGGAAGCTTAAACTGGTCCTGGTAGCATAGCTTAAACTGAAAAATACAGAGAGACAAAGCCATGAGTTGTTGAGGGCCTTTCAGAGGCAGGATGGAGGGAGTGGGGCCCAGCAAGGGCTCAAAGACTGAAAACCAGAAACACCTAGAGAGGCTTAAGTTCCTCCACTCTACAGCATGGTTGAAAAGTCCCATTAATATTTGTAGAGAAAGAAAAACTTTCTCTTTTCTTCCCTTCCTTCACTCCACATTTATAACAAAAGGCATAGAGCTATTATCTAGATGAGGGGATCACAGAAGTGTGCATTTTCTGGTGAGAATTTAACTCTGAGTATGGCATCCCTGAAAAGGTCACTGCAGGCCATTTAGTTAGGAGATCTGAACAACCAAGAGCTGTGGAAGAATTAGGTTCTCATATAAATTAACTCCATGCTATTTCTCTTGTTTTTTATTTTTTTTAAGAGACAGTTATGGTCTTAGAGCAAATAGAATTTTTTCTGCAGCATACAGTATATATTGTCTTTCAGTACAACTTCCGACTAAAATTTATCTCTTGCTAAATGCAGACTAAATGAACAGGGTAGAATTAATACGTTTTGTGCCAAGAAAATAAATGGGCACAGTGCTAGATGCTTAAGAGTGTCACTAATTATTCACTTGATTTGTGGCATCCCTTCTCAGCAAAGGTATGAGTGCTGTAACTGGGGGACTCTTTCACATTTCTATCTTAAAAAACGCAAAGCAAAGAACTCAACAGGCTCACAAACATGCCCAACCCTCTTAATTTTGATATACTCAGAATTACTGTATATCCAGAATTACTGTATATCCAGCTCCCAGAATTACTGTAGTACTTCTAGTGTTTGTGAACTGAGGGCAAACCAGAAGGATTTGGCATTTCTGTAGGGGGACCAAGGTTTTATTACTGTCTTTCTTTCCTTTTTTTTTTTTTTTTTTCCCCTCCATTTTTCTTTTTTGGTGTATTTTGCACACTTGTAGATTCCATACCTTGAAGGCATGGATATATCCAGACGATATTTTTTAGCAGGGCAATGACTCTCAATCTGGCACAACGTATCTTCAGTTTTGGAACAATGCAAAGGGATGTATGTGGGCTTCCATGGTTTTCCAGAGAAGTAAGGTCATTTTCTTGCTTTTCTCACCTTTATCTATTATTTTGGTGATTGTTGCCCAGAAACTTAAATGATCAAAGGAGAAGGAAGGAACTGGCAGTAGAGATGTTGAGGAAAAGCATCATGTTGCCAAGACATATTTTTCTAACCTTCACAAGTTATTGATGAGTATAAGATTACTGCATTGATATAAAAGTGGAAAATGTTCTGCCTCCCTCACTTCTTTTAAAGGAGAAGTAGAGTTTCATATACACAGAGGAAAACACTGACACACGGGGGATCAGAGTCACCATTGATGACAGCAGAAACAAAAATCAGTGTTAAACCACTGTAAAGAAAAAAAACCTTTATTTAGCCCTTAGGTGGCATTTTAGTTTTCTTGGCAAGTTACAATTTTTATTTGTTTTTGTGACAGTTCTTGACAAACATATCAAGATTTGTCATTTTTAGTTTCTCCTTTTTTTTTTTTTTTTTTTTTTTTTTAAAGGAAATAATTGTCCTGGCCAACCTATATTTTAGAACTGGTTTTCTCTTGATGTAATTGTTTTCTTTTTGTGACAGTTTATAGAATTCTTCCACATACTGTCACCAACATGGTCTCCAAAATTAAAATCCAGATGACCAAAATTGACTGAATGATAGCATTTTAGGATATTTTTACCCTTTCTTGTAAGTATGTCTGGGCAATATAAATTCACATTTTTAAGGGGAGGGGGAAAGTCTTCTTTTCTTTTTCTGTATTCCTACTCCAAGAACAGGAAGTCAGCAGCTACTGTGAGACCAGAATTAGTAGGAACACAGTTAGCATGCTTTTGTCTTTTGTTAGGAAAAAAAAAAATCTTGGCACCAACATAATCAGACAGAATGTGTTCATTTCACTAAAGCTTTTAAAGTGTATTACCAGAAAAATAACTGTTGTGTGTGGAAATTTAATACAGATTTCAATATTTGAGTGAAAACACAGTGAAAGACAGAGATTAAACTCCACTTTGAGAAGCCAGCCTGCCCATCAAAGCCTTTAAGAAAAAGGTTCCTCTGCTGGAGCCAGAGGAAAGCAGCTCAGGCATTGAGAGGAGCCAGAACTTGGCCCCAAAGAAGTATGAGCACAGAAGGAGTAAGCAAGTTGAATACCATAATACAAAAGGTCCTGGCAATTACTCACATTTTGCATGCTCTTACTGGGGAAAAGTCCAAGTTAGATTGAGAATGCTTAAAGTGTAAGGTCCTGCACCTGGGTAGGCACAATCCCAAGCACAAATACAGGCTGGGTGGTGAATGGCTGGAGAGCAGCCCTGAGGAAAAGGACCTTGGAGTCTGGGTTGATGAAAAGCTCAACATGAGCCTGCAGTGTGCACATGCAGCCCAGACAGCCAACCGAGTCCTAGGCTGCATCAAGAGAAGCGTGGCCAGCAGAGCAAGGGAGGTGATTCTGCCCCTTTACTCTGCTCTCGTCAGACCCCACCTGGAGTACTGTGTGCAGTTCTGGAACCCTCAGCACAGGAAGGACATGGAAGTGTTGGAGCGGGTCCAGAGGAGGGCCACAAAGATGATCAGAGGGCTGGAGCAGCTCTCCTATGAGGACAGGCTGAGGGAGTTGGGGCTCTTCAGCCTGGAGAAGAGAAGGCTTCGAGGGGACCTGATAGTAGCCTTCCAGTATCTGAAGGGGGCCTACAGGAAGGCTGGGGAAGGATTATTTACAAGGTCCTGCAATGACAGGACAAGGGGCAATGGGCTTAAACTGGCAGAGGGGAGATTTAGACTAGATGTTAGGAGGAAGTTCTTTACAGTAAGGGTGGTGAGGCACTGGAACAGGTTGCCCAGGGAGGTTGTGGATGCTCCCTCCCTGGATGTGTTCAAGGCCAGATTGGATGAGGCCTTGAGTAACCTGTACTAGTGGGAGGTGTCCCTGCCTATGGCAGGGGGTTGGAACTAGATGATCCTTGAGGTCCCTTCCAACCTTACTATTCTATGATTCTATGATTCTATGATTCTAAATAAGCAGCAATAAGATTAATTTGGACTCTGAGTCACCAATTGGAAAACCTGTCTCTTGTAAACACCAACCTCTTAATTAGACAATCTAGCCTTTTTGTTTTCTAACATCAACAAAATGGATACATTAGTGCCATATGAAGCTGCCTTAGGAGGATTAGCTAAAGGAAACTGCATATTGAACTTCACCTTTTAATTAAGTTTTAATGAATTGCTCTTACGGCAGAAACCAGTCACAGAGGGACTCCAAGATTCAGTAGTTACCTAAGATCTACAGTTGTTTTTAGGAGGAAAAAAAAGAGTAAAAGGCCAATTTCTTTGCTCCACATCTATTTCAGCTTCACTTATAGCCTGGGCTGTGGAGTCATTGTGTGATATTTGAAAGGAAGAAAAGCTGAACAAAGTTAGATGTGTAACTAATTGCATAAACGTGTCATCTTTGGTTTTGTCAGTTTCGGTTACTGGGAAGCATATTTTCCTTATTTAGTGTTGCCTTTGTGCAGTTATATTAAGCTAAAGGAAAAAAAAAAGACAAGAAGCAAGAGAGGGAGGGAGCAAGGGGAGCGCAGAGACTGGTGGGATGCTCTGGCTACCAGCAGCCTAGCCAAGCCATCAGCAGAGCAATGGTATTCCCCGAGCACAGACATCGGATTGAGGTGGGAATCTCTAGCCTGGCGAGTAATCACACTTGGCACTCACTGTCAGGAAGACAACTTTGGTACTGAGTCTACAGATCATTATGAATGAAACATCAAATGCTGGAAAACAAATGGGGGCTTAATCTCCAATGAAAGAGAACATCAGCAAAATGTGGCTTTCATAGTTTTGGGTACCTGACATGCTGGGAACTGACAGATTTTTGCCTGTGCTGCATTCCGCATCCCTTAGACCTGCAAGGCTCTAGAGCTGCCAGAAAAAGCAATAAATATCTTTTGCTGCACAAGGAGCAAGCAGGTGGCAGGGCCAAATTTAGCACAAATCTATGTGCATCCATCTTTGCTTAAAATCAGAGGCAGACCTAGACACACATTTGAGACAGGACTTGGACACTGCTTTTAGCTGAAGGAGACTCTGCAGTAGAACACAGCATGTGAATGTATCCAATCCATCCCACAGACTGCACATCCAACACAACTCCAGGGCTCTGAGGGGCTGGGACCACCCACTTACCACCTGTGCTCCATGTCTCTGGGAAGCAGCAGCTTTGTGGTTGGGCAGAATGGAACCACATCACCACTATTAGAACTGGTTCGGTGCAGTAAAATCAAAAGCAAGCAAACTCCTAGGAAATGGTGGTGTTCCTGAAAGCCCTCCCAGTTCCTGTGGACCCTTCCATTTGTTGTCTGCCTTTTCTCCTCTAGTTGTTTTGTGCAAATGCTTGCTCACACACATTTTTGTCAGCACAATAGCTTTTCTTACAGTGAACTTCCGCTTCAAACAAGACAATGGCATCTGCAAGCAAACTAAAATACTCATTGTTGTCTTTTGCTTGACTGAGTGTTCATCTTCCAATATTTGTCTTTGTGACACTCTGGGACAGCCCAGAGCTGTGGGATGTCCTTCTGCAGTCTGCCTCAGGCTGGGCAATGCCCAACAGAGGGACCTCCTTCACAGCCGCATGGTCACACCTTGGCAGCAGACTCTCAAGCTGTCCAGTTTTGGGGTCCCCTGGAAAGCCTGTAAGCATGGTTTTAGGTTTTTTTGAGTGCCACTGTGGTTGGTAGATACATCCTGTTTCCTGTCATACGCCACAGCCAGACCACCTGAGAGTCTGGCAAACAGAACCTCAGAAAAGGGTTCCCTACTATGCTAGCTTGTATGGGCTAGTCAGGGATCAAATTCATACCAGACCCTAACAGAAGGGTCCTCCTGAGATTCACCAGTGCCA
Organism: Eubucco bourcierii; assembly: GCA_013396675.1. Lineage (NCBI taxonomy): Eukaryota > Metazoa > Chordata > Aves > Piciformes > Ramphastidae > Eubucco > Eubucco bourcierii. The sequence goes on along the minus strand of VWZE01009718.1, from coordinate 87,959 downwards.
GAGGGTATTACATCCCATCAGGGATGACTGGAGATGGAGACATATTGAGTCCCCACACACCCTGTGGTTCTCTCAGATGTGGACTCCCATATTTTCCTCCTCCTCCCGATCTTCATAACCCTATTTAAGGGGTTAGGATTTTGGTTGTGGGGGTCACTTCATCAAGAGTTTTGGGCATTTGTGTACTTTGGCTCGATAGCCATCAAGTTTGCTACCTATCTAAACGTCCATGCCAACCGTACAAGGGACTCAGCACCAAGAATGTTGCTGGGCTATTCTTCCTTTCACTCCAAAATCACTTGTTGTGAAGGATCCCTGTCCCAGCTTAATTGTTCATGTCATCCCTCTCATCTCCAGGTGGGGCTCCTCATTCACTTGAAGGTTTTATGAGCTATTCATTGTACATTTGTTCTGTTAAGCTGATGATCTCTGTCGCATTATCGGCTTTTTAGGGAGTCTGTATGTGACACACTGTGAACATAGACGACAGGCTGGGTGATAAGTGATAGAGATGTAGCTCCAAGAGAGGTGCCTTTGCACTCTTGCAATGCCCAACTGCTTCCCCAAATCCTTGGGACCCTCTTCCAACCCACCAGACACTCATGTGGAATCAAGTTCATGTGACTGATACATTCACATCTCTCAAATAATCACACGTAATGAAATCAGGAGCAATCCAAGTGAACAATTCACAGTCCTTAGCTTGAATATCCTCCATTATTAAAAAAAACATGGAAGAAGGAATATATTCAGAGAAGACATGATCTCTCATAAGCAGATCACAAGCAGAAAAAAAGCCTGTATTTGACAATTTATCCTCAATGAATAATCCAAACAATTCTGATAATAATTACTTTTTATAACATATACACCAACATAGGTGTACCTGGTGCTTCAATAAAAGTAATTTAAATAGTTTTGCATGAACCTATTGGATTAATGGGATGAGCACAAAATGTACTTTTTCTGCTCAGTGTGCCACAGAAATGATCTTTGCAACACATAATGGACTATGAAGTGTTTATCCAAAATTTCAGGTGGATTCTTTGTGGGACCCAGTGGTGTAATATGGCTTTAAATATTTTTCTTTTTCTTCAGCGTATCTCTTGACACATTTTAGGTATCAATTCTGATACTTGTCTCCTTTAATTGAATTCAGACAGAATGGTTCAAACTGATAGCCCATCATTCTGTAGGTTACATATTTTAATCACAATGATATGGCAACTTATGACAAAGACATGTATTAGAGCTGATTTTACAAACTCTTTTTGCAGAATTCAGTATTAGTTTTGGCTTAAAACGGAGAACAGACAATGCGATTTCAAAATGGAGGCTTAACAGGAAGTAAAATAGGAAGATTTTGATTTAGAAAATCCAATCCCAAAAAGAAACTTGGAATCTCCATTGTACAATTATTCAAAAATTATGCCAAAAGTGGCTAGCATGAGGTTTACCCCAATTTTTAATTAAGTGATTTGTACCATTTTATGGAAAAAAAAAAAAAGTGTGGGTTTTTTTTTTCTTCCCTGAAAAAGTCTGAATATTATGCAGGATTTTGCAGAGAGGCAAAATGAGATGTGAACTGAAAAAGTCCTTGGAATTTGTTTCCACAGCATAGCTCAAACCATGTTCTGAGAGATGCTCTGGATATTTCAGAGAAAGAATTCCTGTAATCTGTTTTCAGGGCTCAATGCATTTCACCTAAAAATGTGCTGGCAATATGCTGTCAAGCAGATCAGTTGCGTATTGTTTCTCCTGCTTTGCCAAATGTTTGTACGGTCCCAGAATTTCCAAAATAAGAACAGTTCTTGTAAAAAGCACAGTCTATTCTTAAGTATGGTACTCTGGAATGACCTCTGCAAAATGCACACTCCCTAGCAATATGCTTAGCAGGAGGAGTCCTAACTTAGCCTTCTCGTTCTGCAGACCTCCGAAGCTTGCGCTCGCTTTCAGAATGAAAACAGGCACATTGAAGTCGGTGAGATAACTCATGTGCTTAACATTTAATGCACGCTTACATACTGTAGTGAGTCAGCCTTTGCAATAAAATATGCCCACAGCAACTGTTAAAGAATTCCTTAACTAAACTTCCAAAAAAACATATTTTCTTTTTTATTACTTGATTGCGCAGCGTTGGGTAGGTTTTTTAAACTCCTTTAGTAAGAAATATTTACTTTTCACTTGGAAATGCTTGTGCTTTTTTTGACTTGGCTTCAGTGCTTCAAGAAAGTGACAACAAACCCACAAATATTTAGTTCTTATTAATTATGAGGAGGGAAAATTTAATTTCCTGACTGTGTTTCCCATGTACACACGAGCCCCAGGAGTTTGTGGCAATCTCTGTAGCTGCTTGGGGGAAGCTGTTAGCTAAGCACACAGCACCAGTGCAGATCTGCTGGCCTGGGAAGCTAAAAGAGCAATATTAGAGGTTGGCTGAGGCAAAGTACCACAAGGCAACTTTTATAGCTAAAAATCTTGCAGACACAAAGCGTAGGGATTTATTTAATTGGTTTTCGGGAAATTAGGATGAGATAAATTTCCAGGAATCAAGGAGACACTAGGCTGTGAAGCTTGCAGTTGCTGCAAGGAAGGGGTACTCTCCTGACAGTGAACACATCAGCCATGTTTCAAAGGCCCCAAGTTCTGTGCTGAGCTTCTCAATGCTTGCAAGAAACGTGGTGGCTGGAGTCTGCCAGGAAGGGTAGGAGGTGATGACAGATTCAGCATGAATTTTCTTCGTTCTTTTGTTCTGGAGGTAATTTCAGTAGTTTTCAAAGATTTGGTTTTAATAGTAAAAAAACCCAACCCCCCAAAAACATTAAAAAAACCCAACCAACAAAAAAACAGTTGGTCATATGTATTCCTATTACAACTCTTTTTTTTTTTAACTAGTGACATATAGCCCACAATGTGAAGACTGTTTCTGAAATTAATGATTAACCTGCATTTAGTGTTCACATTGCTTTTTGACAAATACACCCATCTACATTAGAAAAGCTGCAGTGCTATCAACTACAATGATTTTAAATGCAGCTGGTAGCACTGCTGCAAATCCCTCACACACACACATGTAAAGTGGTTTAAATCTTGATTTGGTAATTTGCCAGTTTCAGAGGTATCTATATAAATTCCATTTTGAGACCATACACCCTTGGCCAATTTTTCACTCACACTGACTGGGTCTTTTGCATTGCACTTAGTAAACTACATCAATTCCCCAAATTTTGCTGGGGAATTGCTTTCTTTATATTTCTCCTTTTTGTTACTCATTCCATCTGTGGTACCTGGCTTCCCAAACTGGCAGAGTTCAAAACTATTCCTTTTCCCTACTGATCCTTCAATGAGAATTTTTAAACACTGCATTAAAAAAAGTTTCTTGAGATCTTATGAATGTTTGGAAATGAAGGCATATGAAAGTTTGAAAATTCTTATGTTTTGTGTAATAGAAAGTTCAAGGTTTAGATGTATGACTTCAGTGTGCCAGAGCCCTGATTCTGGGATGGAATGGGAAGAAGAAATGGAAGGGGAAGCAGAAGGGGAAGGGGAAGGGGAAGGGGAAGGGAAATGGGAAGGGGAAGGGGAAGGGAAAAGGAAAGTGAGCAAGAGTGGGGAAAAGGGAAGTAGGGAGAAAGGGAAAAAAGGAGGGGAAAAGAATTAATTTGCTTTTTACTGAAATATGAGAGAATTAAAGACCTTACCCCAGAGAATATCTGCTAAACTTATTGTTCTTTTATTGTTCACTGGAAATGCCACTCAGAATGCTGGTTACTTTTCTATTGTGAGGTCTTCTAAATTTGATCCATTTCTTGCAATCGCTGTAGCTAACATCTTTTTTCCACAGATTTTGAAGTGTTCATTTTAGGTTGCAAAACATCATCTATCATTCTTCTTCACCTAAAAAAAACTGTTTGTATTGAGGAAATTAAAATTATCTCCATATTTTCCCTGGAGATAAACATGTCACTGTTGCGAGAATGCTGTTTAGACAAATTGTGTACTGTCAGGTTACAACTGCAGTGAAATAGACTTACTTAAAAGGGAAAAAACTCCTTGTCCACTGCAAAGTTCCCGTCATCCTAAGATCTAAGGAGGAAATGTTCTTTAAATTATCTCAAGAATAATGTATGTTGCCCTGAAGAAACCAAATATCTTGTCCTGAAGAAAAATAGTCCATGGAAATGAAAAATTGGTTGGCTTCTGTTACAGTCTGGAATTGCTGCTAATATTAATGTAACCTAGAATAATCTAATGAATAAATGTTAACTTTTTTTTTTTCCCCCTGTTTAAATTTTTCACACATAACATTCCACAGTCAAAATGCAGATACCCGTAGGATTCAGGCTGATTTACACTGTGACTACAAAGATCCCTTAGAAATGACTTTCATGATTCCCCAGCAGTAGATAGCATAAGATGAGTTTATTATTCTGCTGATCCCACCAACTCATTCTTGCCATTTCCTGGCAAAATTCTCCCCAATCTGTGGCTCACACTACACCACACCACAGCTGGAGGAGCTTTCATGCAAGTGAGGAGAAAAGTAGGAGCAAGATTGTGTGTGCCATGTACAATGCATCTGCTTGCCCTCCACCTGCAGGTTTAGCCAGGACCAGAGTTTGGCTACTGATAGACAGTTTGAGATCATTAGGAAGCTGACATTGAAAATGTACAGTTTGCTTTCATCATGCATTGTATTTGGGTTTTGCTGGATCCCAAGAACCACCAAGCCCACAGGGCATCATGAAGTCTGCACACCTACTTCTAAACTTTTCCTCTGCTCGTCTTGTACCATGTATTGTCCTTCACCAGAAAGGGTGGCCCCTCTGCATGGCATGGCCCATGTTGGGAGGAGATGCCCTTATGGCACGTGAAGGAGTCTGGCATCCCTGACATTGTGCAGGAATATGTTTGCAAGAAATCCAAACACCAAAAATCCCTACACTTAAATAGATGCCTGTCTACCCTGGAACAGCTTACTGGTTTCAACCTCTGCACAGATGGAGGCACTAGGAAATGGTCTAAATGAGTGTATATTTTCAAGACCACAAGCTGAACATGGTGCCAACAATAAATCCAGTTTTTGGGGCCCATGCAGGATAATCCATGAGTACTCTGAGAAAGAAGACACTAAGACTGACAGTCTCATCTTCCCACTGGCTTCTAGGTGCAGGCAGGCTTTTGGAGATGCTCTGAAGTGATTCCATGATTTTGAGATGTGTCAGAGGATAGGGACCAGGATGGAGTGAGACTGGGCTTGCTCATGGCATAGAAAAATGGAACAGGAAGACCCAGAAAAAAAAAAAAAAAA
>VWZE01009718.1:58315-81230 GCA_013396675.1 Eubucco bourcierii | reverse complement strand
AAGAAGAGGGGGAGGTGGTGGGAAGAAAGAGAGAGAAGACTCCCTTTTGAAAACATTCTTTTAAAAAGGACGTATTTTGTGCACAGATGTCCTGAGGACTATTGTATTGTGGGAGGCGGGGGAGGAGTCAGTCTAATCCGGACACATAACCTACTTCAGTGCAAGTAGATTTAGAGAAGTTAATTGAGATTCAGAGTTTAAACATGATGCCATTATCAGATAGATGCTGTGTTGGTAAACAAAAACTCTTAGATAGAGAAGCATTTTTAAAACTGGGATTCAGTCTCATCTCTTTTCTTTTAAACAGGCTCAGTGAAATAAGGGATGTAGATTTTGCAGACGTGCCCACCCAAAGAAAAGATGCGTTTTATGCCTTCTCTAAGTTGGAATTTATAGACATGAATAAATGGTGATAATGAACTCTTTTAGAAAGTGACAAAATCTACAGGAACTACTGAAGACATTTGCGCTTCTTAATTGTTGGTCCTAATAATAAATGCTAGGTCTCAGTATTTGGGCATAAATGCCCAGAAATTGCAGCCACCTTTTTAACAAACAGTGTCTACTGGGCACCAGAAGTTTTCAAATAAAGGTAAAACCTCCTTGAAATTTGTCTAGTTTAAACTGCTCAGTGGGAAGGTGGTGCTGAGTCTCCACAGGTTCCAATTGAAGGAGAGCAAAGGCAACTGTTTGGCTTCCTTATTTAGGGTGTTATGCATGTGCCCTGTTGCAACCAACGTTACCGCCACGCTTCATATGCAAAGAATAGAAAACACAATCTTTGGGTATATTACATGACAGTGCAGGGATCTGAACTACTTGGTAAAAGGCCCAGTTATGAGTATGTCTGGCAATTAAAAATAATTGGGAAGCAGGTTTGCCACTAACTCTTCCAAGAATGCCAGTTATGATATAATGATGTTTCATTAGACATGCTGAAAGCTGTGAGCTCCGTATGGCAATGGCAATTAGGAAGGATCATAAAGAAGGAAAAAAAAAAAAAAAAAAAAAAAAAAAAAAAAAAAAAAAGAAGAAGAAACATTAAAAATATCCCAGCTAAGATTAGCATAGCATTTAATGGCCACTTCATTAGCTAATTGATTTCTTATTAGTTACAGGGAAAAGCCCAGTTAGGGGCTCTGCACAGCTAATTAACAGCATTTACACAATTAGTCAGTTGCTCATTTTGTAACCAAACATTCTTGGAATCAACTGTGGCTGTGATGCTTTGGGCCATTTGATTAATTTTATTTTATTTTTTGCTAATATTGGCTTAACCTTCAAATAAGAAATTCACTCCCTAGGGTCCCACCATATTTAATCACAACATTATACAAACAGAAAAAGGCTACGTCACACAATCTTAGGACATGAATCCGTTCCTCTTTCTTTTATTTGCAAGTTGTTTTATTGGCCCCATGAAGTCAATAGCATTCAATAAGCAGAATCGTCTGTCTTCTCTCCTGACAGCTGAGTTTTTGCCCATCAAACGTTATTATTATTTTGTAGTTGGCAAATGGAACAATGTAGGTTTGACCACAACATATTTTTATGCTTATGTATTGGGAGAAGTATGCAGGAGGTCTGGCCGAGATATTTATTTCTACTGCAGTTGTTTCCTACTGCAAAAGAAATTATTCAGTAGAAAAATTACCATTGCATAAAATGGACTCTTTCACATTGGTTTATACCTTGAATTAAGGATGGATGAGGAAAATTGCATAATGTTATAAGGGTCAGAATGGGACAGGATGGATTTTTACAGCACTTCGTTAGTAGCTCTGAGAAAATTGATGAACGGGAACATAATAAATAACAATAATAGCATTTAATAAAGCAAACAAAAAGAAACTTGTCTGTTCATTTTCAGTCTATGGCAGCACTCCATAATCTCATAGCACCCAATTATTCTTCTGGCAAAAAAACCATGTCCCTTTTGCTCCCCAGACTCCTATGCACCAAGAAGAGCCGAACTGTGATCTTGCTGTAGGCGGTAATGATATCCCTTCGATGCAGGGGCTCTCCTGTGAGACGGAAGCCTTTTAGCAGTGATGCATATAGGCTGTTAGCACTGTAAGAAGATGTTGCATATGTGAGCAGAAGGTCAATGTTTTCACTTGCCAGTTTTCGTCAGCACACTGGGATTCTGTATGAAATTACCATACTCTAATTAAATAAACCCCAAACCTCATGATGATCGATCAGCTCAGAGATGACACTGAATCATCAATATATTAATTATTGTGCTTTGTTTTTCCTTCATTTCTCTTCTCTCTCTCTTTCCCCCCCTTCTTTAATGTTTCCTTACAATAAGTGCAAATTGGGAGATTATTTTCATTTACCATTACTGTATTAATTGTAGCTAATGGAAAAACACTCTCAGACACATAATGGCAATTATTCCACTTCTCCCTGTTTGTTTTGGGAGTAGTGTTTGGTTGGTTGGGTTTTGTTTTTTTTTTTCTTTCTGTTAATGAGAATTTATTCCCTATGTGTATTTGCAAACAATAAACTATAATGGATGGTCATTTTGGTGTTGCATTCTTCATGGTTTTTTATTGTGCACATTTTTTCTTGTTTTGCTGGTAGTGCACATTCTGCTTAATTACTTCAAAGGATTGTGAGAATCAAGAAAACATCCAAATTACTTCATTTCAAAGTGGCATGTTGGCAATTGGTGGGTTGGGGGTTTTTTTTGTTTGTTTTGTTTGTTGGTTTGTTTGTTTGGGTTTCGTGGGTGGTTTTTGTTTTGTTTTGTTTTGTTTTTCTGCTGAGGAAATCTACCGTATCTACAAAATCTACCTGGAAACTCTTTCTAAATTCTGGTTGACATCTATAACACTCACACTGAGCTTCTTTACACTCTTGTTAAATACACCAGAATAAACCACATGGATCTGTGAGACTTTACCAGATTTGAGATTACTGAATGAGTGAAAGTGAGCATTTAGGTGTTCATGGGGTTCTGGTATTAATCTTTACAGGGTCATACAGTGCATCAAAAGGAGAGGAGGCACTATGTACTTGTATCCTTGTCTCTAACTTATTTTCCAGCTTCTGATGGAGATGGGTTTCTACTGTATTCTTTCAGATCCAGCACACTTTCCTTCTGTGAGTTACCTGGATGCCCATATATGTAGCAGCTACTTGTGTGTTTGAAAAGATGGCACAAGGTATTTTGCAACTTCCACATCTGACATCTATTATTCTCTTGCTCTCCTTTTTGGGTATAAATGCTACTCACTTTGCTCCTACTTCTCATTTCAACCTACAAATGTTTCAAAGTATCTTTTCAAGGTCTACCACTTAGCAACAAAATAAAATCATTTATGAAATTCTTCTGTGCCACCAGGGCATCTCTCCAGCATACAGCTTCTCCCTAACATGCTTGTGCAACAGAAGCTCCATAGAAGCCGCTTGACCTTTCCTGAAAGGAATAAATATATTTGCTCTGCCTGTGTTGGCTTACAAATCAGTTGCCTTACATAATGTCTGCTTAGCTGTGTTACCCTAGACAACAGCTCTCCTCTAGGACACTGTAAGAACAGTAGAAGGAACTTCTCTGAATTTCAGTCTCACATGCTAATTTTCTGAGTTGTATCACCCAGCCATTTCTTGTACTAGTTTTACTGACTTTGAAACAGTCCCATAGGAATAAACATCATTTTTAAAGTCAATTAAAACAACAACAAAAACCCAGAAAAACAAAACAAAACCCACAAACAAACACACAAGACAAAACCCCCTCCAGACTATGCTTTTAAATATTTGGTCAACCTAATCTGCCCATACCATTGTTTTTCTGAACGCTGTTTTCCAGGAGCTGAAATGCATTTCTGTTACCTGGACTGGATCTGGCACTCCTGTTTATGAATTGTGACTGTTGGCAAACACAGAAACAGACATTTAACCAGAGTATTTGGGCTGCTGCTTTTCAAATAATCTGTGCAGTTGTGTCCCATTCCCCATGTGCAGAGCCGACAGCATTTTTTGGTATTTGTAAAGTACCAAATATTAAGAAGTGCAATTTGTCTATCTTATCGTGAACTTACAGTGAATCTTCCATTGTCTCTCTTACTACACTGGTTTTGGCTGTTTTGTATAAAGTGTAGAAAATTCTGTGTCTTCTCCTTGCCTCAGTTTCTCCCTCTGTAAAATGACTGCATTAAAATCCTGAATAGACTGCCTTGAAAAATACAGGCGAAACTGTACATAAGGCACAGGTCTTACAACACAACTCTTAATATTTGTGTGAGTCTGAAACCTGCCAGTCATGGGTTGATGAACATCAGCTTTGAAGGATCTGATGCCACTATCTTTGGTAGTTGGCTCTATCTGCTAGCACTGACTAAGGGTCCTGCAGAAAATATTCTCAGGGGTTCTGTTTACTTGTTTATTTGTTTTAGTGGTTTTGATTGTTTGCTTGTGGAGTGTTTAGTTTTGTTTCTGATTCTTTTGGCTAGTTGGTTGGGTTTTTCCCAAATATATTTTTGCTCTGGGTTTAACATTACTTGGGGAAGAACTACTTCTGTGGTTTCTCTTCCTGAAGCTTCCTCCTACCCCAGTCCTCATTCTCCACTTAAAAAGAGACAGAGCAGAAGTTTTTTGTGACTAAAGGAATCTGTCTGCATGTGTGACAAGTAGGGTTTGTCAGTCCTTAGGCTGCAAGATTACTCCTTCTCTACTGTGCAGTTTCTGGAAAGAAATTACTAAACACAATTGGTAAGGTAAACCAACATTATTATGATTGCCTAATCAAATAATATGGAAAAAGTCTTGCCTGGTGAAAGAATTAGCCACTCCACACACTCCCTGCAATTGTCGTGCTTGGGAAATCAATATCCATCCCAAGAACCAAGGAAGGGCACCTAAATTCCATAAAGAGTATGAAACACTAATATCCCAATGGCAGGGTATAACAGAATACGGACAAGATATGCAGAAACTATTTCTGGACCATATAAAATATACAGAGTCAACAAATGATGCACTGAAACTGACAGCACAAATATATACTGACTTCCCTTCTATTGCATCTCTTACTACACTGTCTCTTCCTGTAATACTTCCTTCACTCTACTGATATAACCAATGTATGAATAAACAAACAAAGAAAGAAATCCCAAAATAACAAAACCAGAGAAGGCAAAAAGAACCTGGGATTCAGCACTGCTTGGCAGGAAAGTCAGCGTCAACCTGTACAGCTCAGCAAATCTCAGAGCAGCACATAGAAGGTGCTATGGAATGATACTAAACAGTAGATAGCAGAACAGAAACAAATCAGAGTGGCATCATACTCGTAGGATACAGGCTGACCATTGTGTAGGTGAGCAAATGATGAAGAAAACTTCCTTCACACTAAGGAAAGTCTGACTTGGACCTGCTGTGCTCCATACATACCTCCCACGTGATGTTCGTTTCTCCAGTGCAATGTCAGGCTGCAAAACCAGCAGGATTTCAACCTTTTATCATGAATAAGTTGGGCTGTAAAGCTGCCTAAACAAACATGAACCTTTCAGTCTTTCTGCAGACTTAATCTGTCCTACAGCTTTGTGAGAAAAATGAGGGAATCAAGGTTGTTTTCTAGCTATGCTTGTCTGAACTTACATTGAGCCTTTCAGGCAGAGCTTAGTTTGTCTAAATCCTAGAAGGCAACCTAGCATGCCTGCATGTGATGTTCTTAGGAACATCTACTGAGGAACCAGAGATTCCACTGGTGAGCAATTAGATTAGAAGTGTGCTTGGCAAAGAGCAAACCTGTGACATCTTATCTTTGAGGGGTCTGAGAAGCTTCAGTGTCCAGTTGTATCAGCTGCACCCTTTTTGCCCCACACATCTTCATCTCCCTGGTCCAGCACAATAGACAATGTAGGTAACCCAAAATGACAATAATTCTTGATGGCCAGGGAATTAAGTCTTAGTTTCATACTTTTATGAAATCAGATGATGTAAATCCTCACTTTTCTTTTAAAAGAGTCAGATTAGAGTGGGGCTGGATGGATTGGATAATAACAAAGGAATAATGGGCTACCAGTGAAGGGTTCTCACCCACTCAGCCTTCATGCCTAGAACTTGTGACCCAGGACTATGCAGTGTCCTACGAGCTGACAAGAGCTCCAGAGGTCATGTACAGACTGAAGCAATACTGTACTCAAATGCTGTCCAGAAGTGAACTGCTGTTGAGGCAAAAGGCAGTAGGCAAAGTGCTTTCATTCAAGAGATTTTTTGTTTCTTTTATGGGTATGGAACAAGAGGTAGGCTAGACAGAATCAGAAGAATTAATGGTAATAGATGGAAACTAGATTTCTTACATACAGGTTGCTTAGACTGGTCTGAAAGATATCAAACTAAGCAACAACATGGTAAGAGAAGAAGAGAGAAAGCAGAAAAATCAAGATACACATAACGAATTTAAGCAATGTGCCAAAGACATGAAGAAAGTCTCTAATTGCCTTCAAGAATTACAAGGAGCCCAGTAACAGGCAAAAAGAGAGGGACTTGCTCACTAATTAGTACACGCACACTTATAATACACTTGATTTTATAACCTACTGGAAGGAAAATTGACATGATTGGAAGGTAAAAATCAACAGTTCAAAACTTTTCTTTATTTTGAAGTGACTGATCATATCAGCATCAGAGGACAGAGAATGACAGTCTGCATTGAAAATGGCATCAGCTGTTCCAGAATCATTTCCAAGTGCTCTTAAATGTTTATAGGCTATAGACTGCTGTTCTGAAACAAAAAGCAGAAGATGGGGGGCTGGTGGTGCCTATTGCTGCCTACCAAATCACACTAGATACCAGGATGATTGACTGCTTAAACACCTACCTATTTGGTCTAGAAAAAGAAAAGCTGTGCTATCACAGCTTCCAAATGACAAGTGTGGGAAGTTTCAAGTATTAAACTGTCCTTGGAACTTTGCAGAACTATAGATGACAATTTTCTATCTCAGAAGGGGTAGCAACAAACACAGGACAATGTTGGATTTGGCCTTATCTTGACAGATAGAAGTTGAACTGGGAACCACAACAGTGGTTGTTTAGGCTCAAATTGACTATGTCTGCTTATGCAAACCACATAAAGTTCACAACAGTGATATATTTACGTAGAGTTTCTAAGAGTTTGGTTTTACAAAACTAGAATAATTAAGACATAAGTCGACTCAGAAGAGCTGAAATGGTAAAATATGAAAGACTGAACTATTTTAAAAATGTTTCATAAATTCTCCAAGAGCTGAAAACCTAAAGGTAAGAAAGAAGGCTTAAAAAGAACTAAGTGTATTTTGGGAAGAGAAAGCTTGCATAACAACTAAAACACATTATATGGAAGAGAGAAAAGTAGGTAGCAGTAAGGATAAATTATGAAATTAAGAAGAAAGATGCAAAAGTAAAGCTATAGCCAGTAGAGTGTAAGGAGGACTTGAGCATCTAAGGACAAATAGAGTCTATAAAAGTGTTGTTTCATGAGCTGATTAGACATGGCAGAACTGTCAATAAGAGACTGAAACAGTCAATAAACATTTCTTTACCCTTGCTGGAGGAGGAGAAAAGGAGAAAATAGATAGCATATTTAAGATAAGCAATAATGATAAAATATATCCCCCTTCCACAGTGACTAAAGATGATGTTAAATTAGAGATGCCAAAACACAACATTTTCAAATTATCATGTATGAGACTTTCAGGTTGTGAGCTGATAATAGCGGTGGATCATTAATGCTGAGTTTCAAGAAATTCTAGGGAAAAGGAAGACTTCAGGAAAAAAAAAAAAGGCAGATGCATCCATATTTAGAAAAGGTGGAAGAGATACCTCAAGCAACAAAAATGACTGATAGCATTCCCTCCTAAAGTAGTAGAATAGCAGATATGGGACCAGATTAATAACCACTTAAAGGAAGGAGATATTACTAATAATTATTTACAGAAAACTCTTATCAGACTAACTCAGGATAAATTTGAATGTGATTACAGCTTTGGTTGATAGAAGTAATTGTATTTGCAATGTAATAAAATTCTGTCATGATTGCATACCGAACCACACACCTTGAATAACAAAGCAGAATGTTATACAGTCAATTAAATAGATTGAAACTGAGTTTGATGGTGCATACATGTCTGACTGTAGACAGACTTGTATGCACCATCAGGATGGTGCATTCCTTGTGGTTTTGGTTTTATTGCTATTTCCCATTTTTAGCAGTAACTTAAGGATCAAAAATGGAGCTCCTCACAGTGAGACAACAATATGGACACAGTCAGATATGGTGAGACAATGTTGGACCTTTCAAATATGAAGCTTTTTGGAGTGGCTGAATGTGAAATGACCAGTCTGGGAACAACACATACAGGTTGTACTTTTGGGAGAGCTCTGCTGCAGAAGTAGAAAGTTTTGAAAATATTATATGTAGTCAGAATTAAAATCACCTGAGCATGGACTCTCAGCATGGCACTGTGGGCAGAAGACCTAAGTCAGTTCCTGCCAGCACGAAAATAAGGAACAGAGTAAGAGTGTTCTTGGAACTGGTTCTGTGTTGGCTAGTGTCCCACATGCAGATCTGCTGCCCAAAATTCAAGTAAGATATAAAAAAATGGCATAAGTTCAGAGAGGAACTCTGAGAATAATTAAAGGATAACTAAAAGGAAAAGATTTAAGTAACTTCCAAAAGAGAAGGTTAACAGTGACTTGATCACATCTCATAAGTACCTCCACAAGGAAAAGATGTAGGTAATACAAAGCTTTTCAGTCTAGCAGACAAAAGTACAGTGACTAATAAGACCAATGGCTGGAAACAGAAGCAAGGCAAAGCCAAAGTGTGGGGAAAAAAAAAAAAAAGTTCCATATTCTTAACAGCAAGGATAATTAATAATTTGGAATGATTTAAGCAGGACTGTGCTAGTTTTTCCATTAATGGAGATTTTTTTAATCAAAATGAAACACTTTTAGAAAGAACTGTTCTGCTGCAAACACAGCTTTTAATCTTGAAGCATGAATTAATATAAGTAAGTTCTAGGGGCTCGTTTATGTGGAAAAAAATGTGAGATAGTCACAACAATCCCTCTTAGCTCCGAAACTGGTCACTTTAAGAATCTACATCTATCATATTTAGATGTTTCTTTGTGTAACTCTTGGAGTATTTCATTTTGGTTCTGTAATGAAACTTGCTTTCCTACACATTAGAAGGATTTCAGGTGTCAGAGCTTTAAAAACCACAGTGCAACAAAGGCAAATATAACTATTTTCAAAAGTAGAAAAAATTTGGATTAGTCACTGGATCAGATTCAACTTTAAAAACAGTGACCGAGAGATGAAGCACTTCTTACAGCTTTTTCGTTTTATGATTTTATTAGTTCAAACCCCTTAGGAATGAATATTCCTCACTGGCCTGATAAAAATTCATAGCAACAAAGTTAATAAAATGTCTCATCACCTGACAAATCTAGTAGGAAGTATTTTAAACAATCTGTTTTACAGAGTAATCCCCTGAGCCCTTGTGGCACAGTCAAAGAGTTAACTTTAAATAGTCAGAGGTGGTGAACTGTGATCCTCTGTGCCGAAAGATGACCTATTAGCCTTCACAATAAAGTGAGGAAAAAGATGGGAAAAAGGTTGTTGAAAAATGAAATGACAAGAGGAACTCCATACCTCCAGTTATCTGAATCTGTGAATTGTTATTCTCTAGAAATCTCCTGGCTTTCACCAGTATTTATTGGACAATTTTAATTATAATGCTGTCACCGAAGACTAAATGATACTGTCAGATTTGTATTATCTCTCTTCAAAATTTACCTTGTCTCTCCTCTCTTCCAGTGTTTGCCGACAATAATTTCTGCCATTAATAACAGGTGACGCTACATTCCATCAAGAGTGTTATTTCCCAATCTACTCTAACAGGTATTTAGTGATCTGTGTGATTGAGATCTTTGTGGAAGATACTCAGGTCTTTGGTACAGCCAAAAAAACCCAAAACCACTCTACAGCATAGCTTGAACTGGAATGGCTGAGTGCCTTTCAATGGTCACAGTATTTCCTTTAAAGCAAATAGGTTGATGTCTGCTCTCTTTGGCCTCTGCCTATAATTATACTTTTTCCAGCAAGGAGCTGCAAATTCAGTCACACTGAGTGACTCAACATATGACCAGCGTCAGGTTGATGCCACAGCTATGCACTGCACAGGTGGGCTCAAGTGGGTATGTATGGACATGCCCTTCCCAAAGCAAGTGGGCCATAAAGAGCACAGCTCCTTACATCTTGCCTTGTACATAGGACAACAAAGCAAAAGCGTTCTGGCCTGCAAAAGAGCTTCCTCTACAAGTGTTTTCATTTATACCACCCTTTGCCAGCAAGCATTATTTCCCAGCTGAGCTTGTGCTGCTCTTGCAACTTGCGCACAAAGGAGGCTCCCAGCAAGTTTCAGCCTGGGATGAAAATTTCTCCCTTTCAAAAATGAGAATCTGGTTGAAGAATACTGAAGAATTTAAACTCTAGTACTGTGAGTAAACTGTCATTTTCTGAAGACCATTTCCCTTCATTCTGTGCTGCACTTTAGTGAATTGTGTGTACCCAATATTCTTTAACACTTTTCCCCCCTCTTCCTTCTTTTCTGTAATGTACAAGTGATTGTGTAATTAACTTTACAACATCTGGGAGTAAAAAAAAAGAAGAAAAAAAAAGAACCTAAAATCCCACAAACAAAACCTCCCTAACAAATAACAAAAAAAGCCACCCAACCAACCAACCCAGTCAACCCTGATAACAAGAAAAAAAGTTGCAAATGAGAAATACCCACGAACATGAGATCATCTGTATCTCACTGCACACTTTTATTAATGTTTGACTCAAATAGATCATTTTCTCTAGATTCCTTGGAATCTACTTCTTCATTTTCATCAACATTCTGGAAATATAGAAAACAATCTCATGCATTTTGTTCTAGAGATTGCTGTTTTCTTTTTACCTTTGACTTGTAAAGAGAGCAGATTCTTTTCCCTTTTAATCCCTGCATCTCAGATGCGACCCCTGAGTGCATTAACTGAGGCTTGGCATTATTTGCAGTTGGTGCAGAGTGGTGTAGCCAGCTCCCTCCCACGTCTGCTCTTCCCTCGATAGACAGAAGGAGAACAGGACAAGGCATTCTGGGACAAGGTGGGGCACACTTGTGCTTGGCCAGCCCTTAGCTGACAAGAGGTTTCTTATAATAGTCTGAAAACATCTGGTATAAATTAGAGTGTCTCTCCTGGGATGCAGGAAGGAGTCCGTGTGAGAAGGTTCAGATTTTGTGTTGCATTAAATTACATGATCTGATGGTTGATGTAGATCATCACAAGACAAAGAGAAGGGCAAAACATGTTCTAGCATAGCATGAAGTTTTGATTTGTGTCACTTTGGGACAGCCATTTAGTTCACTCTTGAGAGGTGAAATCATAGTAAAGCTATGAAGCTCATCTCACCAAGCATTTATACCATATGAGGACATGTTCTGCCTATGCCACAATCTCAGATAAGATGTTAATTTATTTTTCTAACGAGGCGTTGAAACGTCTCCTTGTATATTCTGTATCACTGTAGATAGAGCACGGTTCTCCTGATTAACAAGACTTTGTCAACATGTGAAAATATACTTTGCCACATAATCAAATACATTTGTCAGTCATTTGAAAGGACAAGAAGTTCAGAGCATTTCAGTAGGAAGGCATACTGTGCACTTTGGGGTGTGGAAGAGACAGTAGATTGATAGCAAGATCTGTGCTTCTCCACAAGCTCTCTGCAGATTCCAGCAATGTGTGCTCAGCTTTGAATTATTCAGACCTAGATCTTCATTGAGCAGCAAACAACCTCTCCAGATGCCTATTGAAATTCCTTGACCTCTCTGACTTTACGTACTCTGCTGCTATGCTTATGAGTCTTGACAGCCTGCCCAGAGAAGTGGTTGAATTGCCATCCCTGGATGTATTTTAAAACCATCTAGACATGGTGCTCAAGTATATATGGTGTAGTGATGGCCCTGGTGGAGCTGGATAGTGGTTGGGCTTGATGATCTGGAAGGTCTTTTCCATTCTGTGATTCTGTGACAAGATCAAGGCCATGAGGGAGCTACGGAGGAGCTGCAGGGAAAAAATGTGCATCTTGGCTCATCCATAGGCAGTTCCCCTGCCCCAGGAACTAACCCTGCTACTGCCTTTGCTCAACAGTACCTGTGCTTTCTGCAAAGAAAGAAAAACTGTGGCTAATGTTTATCCTGTTGTATCCAGAGAACGCTGGTTTTTCGTCTTCCTCCTCCTATTCCTACAGGGACAGAACTGAAAATGAACAGACTGCAAAATGCTGTAACAAGACTGAAAGCTAGGGGATTTTTCTACCTAACTACAATGTTGTTGGAATAACTGAGAAGTGGTGGACCAGATTACACACCTGGGATGGCTGCCACGGACAGGTACTTGTTCTCCAAGAGAGACTGTCCGGGAAGATGAGGGGCAAAGTGCATGGTCTCTCTGTGAAGCAGCAGGATACAAGGAGCTTTTCAGTGTGATGTATGGTGGGCCGGAGGTGAGAAGCCTATAAGGAGGATATCATGATGGGAGGATATTACAGGTGTACCATCAAGGTGAACAAGTGGATGAAGCCTTCTCGGATGCACTGGAGGAAGCCTCTGCAGCATATATCAGGATTCTCATGGGGGTGTTTTCCCTCCCTGGCATCTGCTGGAAGGACAACCTGGTGGGACACCACCAGCCCATGAGATTTCTAGAGAGTGTCTTGGATAATTTTATGAAGCTGACATTGGATGGGTCAGTCAGGGTTGACACAATTGTAGCTGCTATTCACTGACAAGGGATATCAGATTGAGGATGTTGGAATTAGCAACAGCCTTGACTGTAGTCACCATGAAACTGTGGGATATGGAGTGGTGGAAGTAGTGAGGGAGAATAGTAGCAGAAAAGAGACCCTAGACTTTAGAAAAACATATTTAATCTCATTTAGGAAACTAGTAGGTGGGATCCCAGAGAACATAGCTCTTAAAGAAAAGGAGCTCAGGATCACCTAGGGCAAGTCACACAGGAATTCATTCAGACAGGTCTTGAAAGTCTTCAGAGGAGACTCCACAACCTCTCTGGACAACCTGTTCCAGTGCACTGTCACCCATACAGTAAAAAAAAGTTTCTCCTCACATTGAGATGGAACTTCTTTTGTTCTAGTTTACTTCCAGTGTACTTATGTCTTATCACAGGACACCACTGAGAAGAGGCTAGTACCTGTTTCTTGACACCCATCCTTCAGATGTGTATATGCTTTTATAAGATCCCCTCTCAGTCTTCTCTTTTCCAGACTGAACAACTCCAGGTCTCTCAGCCTTTCCTCATAAGAGAGATGTTCCAACCCCTTAATCATCCTCATAGCCCTCTTTTGGATAGTCCCTAGTGCATCCCTGCCCCTTTTGAATTGGGGAGCCCAAACTGGACACAATACTCCAGATGTGGTCTCACGTTCCTACCACAAGAAAATCTTAATTCCTTATTGGTGAAGGGGGGAACAGAAGACAAGGGAAAGGCTGAGGTACTTCACACCTTCCTTGCCTCAGTCTTTAACAAAAAGATAGGATATCCTCGGGGCAACTGGGCTCCTGAGTTGGTAGACAGCGATGTGAAGCAGAATATCCCTCCTGTAATTCAGGAGGAAGTAGATAGTGGTCTGCTGTGCCACTTAGATCCTAACAAGTCAATGGGTCTAGGAGGAATTCATCCTAGCGTGCTTAGGAATCTGACACAAGAGCTGGATAAAGCGTTCTCCATTATTTATCACCAGCCCTGGCTAACTGGGAAGGTCCCAGATGGAAGTTGGCCAGTGTGATGTCCATCCACAAGAAGGCCTGAAACGAGGATCTGCGAAACCACAGGCTTGTCAGCCTGACCTCTCAAGGTTATGGTGCAGTTCATTCTGAGTGCCATCAAGAGACAAGACAACAGGACAAGATGTACAAGATGACCAGGGGATCAGGCCCAGCCAACATGGGTTTAGGAAAGGAAGGTGTTAAGGAGGGGTTTGAATCTGGGTTATACGTGAATTGTAATGAGACCAACATAAAATTATTAAATATCTTAATAAATATATATGTGAAGAAATTTTCCCCAAACTTATTTACAATTAACACACACATATTCTACTATGCAGTTGGTAAAACGATCTTTACAGAATGTATATATTTAATCAGATTAATTTAAATGATTTCAGGAAAGGTTTTAGAAAATTTAAACAACTGGAGAGTCCTGCTGCACAAACTGCCACTTAAAGGTTAAACATAAACTTTCATGAACTTCAGAAAACAGAGTTAGTTTTCTCGCTGGTCAGAGCCACGATATTTATAATCCAAAATTATATGTAGAAGCATAAACGAGCAAAAATATAGTTCCAGCCACTTGGTGGCCTTCCATGTGTTAATGGTGCTTCGGGGTTGTGCTGCTTGCATAGTTCCAACAGAGCAGGTTGTCTGAGGAGATCCATGGATGCGAGGCAAATCCTCCGTGGCTCTCAGGAGGTCATTGGAGCAGTCAGCCCCTGGGCAAAGCAGGATCCAGGTTTCTGGGCTGGAATAGTCTGATTGGGTGCTGTGTATAGCAAAGGAGTCAACCCTCAGGCTGTAGTGGTAACTGGCAGGTCCTGGTGTCGCAAAGTTGCTGCTAGACCATTGCTAGGTCATCACCTAGACTTGGCCAGAGTCAAATGGACTTAGGCTGGGCTGACCTCAAGTGGACAGCTGTACCCCAGTGAGGGGCAAGCCTTTCAGTTCCTTGGCTGAGTGAGGAAGATAGGTAAGGCCAAATATGGCGTCTCTGTGGTAGTCTAACNAGGTGTTTAGGATATATCTTGGATATGTATTTCAGGTATAATTTGGACCTTCCACCACAGAATGTTCTGCCTAACCAATCTGGTTGCATTCTATGACTGGGTGGCCCACATGGGAGGGGAGGCCTGTGGTTGTGGTCTACCTAGACTTCAGCAAAGCCTTTGACACAGTCTCCCACAGCATCCTCCTGGAGAAGTTGTCAGCCCATGGCTTGGACAGATGCACCCTTCACTGGGTTAAAACCTGGCTGGATGAGCAGGCACAGAGAATGGTTGTGAATGGCGCCACATGCAGTTGGTGTCCAGTGACCAGTGGTGTGCCCCAGGGATCAGTACTGGGCCCAGTTCTATTCTACATCTTTATTGATGACCTGGATGAGGGAATCAAATCTACTGTCAGTTAATTTGCAGATGACATCAAGTTAGGAGGGAGTGTTGATCTCCTGGAGGGTTGGGAGTGGCTGCAGAAGGACCTGGGCAGGCTAGGTCGATGGGCTGAAGCCAATGATATGAGATTCAACAGGACCAAGTGCAGGTCCTACACTTTGGCCACAATAACTCCATGCAGCACAACAGACTGAGGGATGAGTGGCTGGAGAGCAACCTGGCAGAGAAGGACCTGGGAGTGCTCACTGGCAATGTCTGAACAGGAACCAACAGTGTGCCCAGGTGGCACAGAAGGCAAATGGCATCTTGGCGTGTGTCAAAAATAGTGTAGCCAGCAGGACTAGGGATGTAATTCTGACCCTGTACTTGGCATTGGTGAAACCTCACCTTGAGCACTGTGTGCAGTTCTGGGTCTCTCACTGCAAGAAGGTTATTGAGGTGGTGGGGTGGGTCCAGAGGAGAGTGATGACACTGGTGAGAGGGCTGGAGGGAAAGTCATATGAGGAGAGGCTGAGGGAACTGGGGTTGTTCAGCCTGGAGAAGAGATTTAGAGAGGAGGGGACCTTATCACTCTCTACAACTACCTGAAGGAAAGTTGTAGTCAGGTGGGGATCAAGCTCTTCTCCCAGGCAACTTAAGAGAAGAGGGCACAACCTAAAGCTGCATCAGAGGAGGTTTAGGCTGGATAGTATATCCTTATGGGAAGGGTAATTAGGGTCTGGAATTGACTGGCCAGGAAGATGGTGGAGTCGTCATGCCTGGAGGTGTTTATGGAATNGGCTGAGGGAACTGGGGTTGTTCAGCCTGGAGAAGAGATTTAGAGAGGAGGGGACCTTATCACTCTCTACAACTACCTGAAGGAAAGTTGTAGTCAGGTGGGGATCAAGCTCTTCTCCCAGGCAACTTAAGAGAAGAGGGCACAACCTAAAGCTGCATCAGAGGAGGTTTAGGCTGGATAGTATATCCTTATGGGAAGGGTAATTAGGGTCTGGAATTGACTGGCCAGGAAGATGGTGGAGTCGTCATGCCTGGAGGTGTTTATGGAATGATTGGATGTGGCACTTAGTGACATGGTCTAGTCAATGTGATGGTGTTAGGTCATAGGCTGGATTTGATGATCTCAGAGGTCTATTCCAGCCTCAATAACTCTGAGACTCATGAAGACAAACAAACATATCAGGAAACTGTTTTGAGTAAAAGGAGAGAGGTCATGGTGGACCTCCAGTGCAGAAAGGCATCATATTGGCGATGGAAATATGAACACACCATGAAAGAGGAATTTGGAAATACTGCCCAGGCATGTAAGAATGGTGTCAGGGAAACCAAACATTGCCTAGAGGCAGTTTTTCCAATTGACATCAAGGTTAATAGGTAGGGTTTCTATGGCTACACTGATAGTAAAAAGTGGACAAGGAAAATATGAGACCACTGTTGAGCGGGAGGAGTGGCTTTGAGATGGTGGACATAGACAAGACTGACATAGATGCACTTACCTCTTTGCTGAATCTGTCACTTGTGCTACAATGTGTATGCTAGTAAAATATGTTTCTGTGAAGGAATCTATAACACTCATGAATTATTTCATTGTTAAATTGTTCATGTTTGTCATTAAAGAAAAAAAAGTCTTCCATATTCATGACTGCAGCATCTCAAAGAAGGAAGATAAGAAAGAGGAAACAAAAGATTTACTAGTTTTACACCAGTTCTCATTCTCTCTGCATAGTTAGTAGTAGGAATGGACTTAAGTTGAATTTATATACTGGTAGAAACAAACAAACAAAAAACAAACAAACAAACTACAAGTACATAGGGACTTCCCAGTGGTCACTGTGAACCTGTCCACCTTGTGGAGACATTTACCACTGAAACAGTTCTTTGGGGGCAGAATTTCTTTATACAGTACCTCATTTATTTCCCTCCAGCCACAGGTGACAAAACCCAAACTGAATTCATTCCATGGAGTTCAGTGGGCTCTAGAGCAAAGCCTGGAGCCCGCAGAAATTAAAGTTGGCATTCCTGAAAAATTGAATGCTACTCTTTCTCTCTCTGAGGCTGCGACTTCTCCAATACAAGCAATGGAGCATCTTGCTTCAAGTAGTGCAGGTCATCTTAAAAAAAAAAAAAAGAAAAGAAAAGAAAAGAAAAGAGGTACAGGATAAAGCAAGGTGTTCCTGTCCTGACTTCAGGTAATCATCTGCCAAGTCACCATGCATCACTGCACATCTCCTGGGCTTCATGAGGTGATTGCAGAGCACGTGCGCTGGCTGTTGCTGTCTGGCTTTCTCCTCTGAATGAGGCAGCTTCATTGTTGGAGGCCTCTGGTACAAGAGGTCATGAGGAAGCAAGTTAACGAGCTAAGGAAGAATTTTAAATGCAGAAGGGAAGATATTTGACAGATAAGAAGAGGCCAAAATGTTCCAGGTGTAAGGGATGGTATGAAAAGTGATGCAGAAATGAATGGAAGGAGAAGTCTGAAAGGCAGTGAGCTTTGTAAGTTGCTCTCTCCAAAGTACCAGGGATGTGTCTTGATTTCAAATCTCCCACTTCTCTTTGAGTGAGGAGTGAGGTCACTTTCTTAGAAAATTTCCTAGGACTATGTCCAAACACACGAAAATCCTATTAAAATATACAGGCTTGCCGCACTAAACCCATAATTTTAACAGGTTGGATGTTTTAACAAGACCTATTTCAGAGTGCAGACTTATTTTCTGAAATATGTTTTGGATTAGTGCAATGGAAATATATTGGGTTTATTAGTGCAATGGAAATGTACTGGGTTTATAGGTGAATTCCCTACTGTAAATTGTTTCTCACTTGTAATGGCTTTTCATCTTCTAGCAGGTTTAGTCTTTTAACAGGAATTCATTGGATGGACACACAAGTAGTTTAGTCTCACTTCATGATGGTAACCATGACAGTGGACTTTGCTCTAGTGGCTGGATCCTCACCATCAGGGATGTGTTTACTCATGTTGCAATACCATCCCATTGTCCTGCCGTTCCTGATCCAAGCCAGCGGCCAATAAAGCCTCATGACTATTCTAAAATACAGTTATCTGGAGAAGCCATTAGAACGGGTGCTCTACATTGGGACATAGCAGGAATGCCATAGACTTATGCTCCTTTCTTCCCAATACAGCCATAATCAGACCTCTCATATTGCTGGTATCTCTCCCTCTGCCGAGAGATTCCCACTTCACTGATCAAAGAAGCTCTGAGCTTCAGGAACTGTGTGAAGCAATCTTAAAGGAGATTTTCTCTGGCCTAACACAGTCATTGCTAATGTGTCCCAGGATAATGCTAGATGGGACTCACCTCACACAACCTGAACTACATGCATGCGAGACATCTGGTCTGAGCACATGCACTAGGCTCCCACTGCACTGGGAGTGAGAGCAGGGACCCCAGCAGGTGAGTCACCCTCCCCATCTGCCTCTGACTCCTGCCCAATGGCGTGTAGTGACTCAGTTTCAGGAGTTTTGTCTTTCTCCAAGCATAGCTTGATCTGGGCATTCAACTATAAGAATCTTAATATTAGGAAATTAACCCNTTTTTTTTTTTTTTTTTTTTTTTTTTGGTAGAGAAAGAGGCATCTGCCATACAGGGAGTGGATTTTTGTGGCTGTGGCAGAATTGTATGTGGGAATTGTCTGAGGGTCAGTACCATATGGGCAACTGATTCACATACTCGTTGTTTACCTGTCAAAACACTATTGTATGTGTTTTGATAGGGATATATTTTATGCAGATACCATTCAACGACGTCTCTAGCTCTTTGCATTCTGTTTACTACACATCATTAATATTTTTCTCTAAACAAAGATACTCAGTGAAAGAATTAGTGAGGTTGTTTTCTAAGTCCAGAGGCAGGAGAGTGAAGCTATTAAATTCAGACAAAGAAAGCAACCTCCCCAGCCCTAAAAGATAACATGTAGTTACTACTACTTTGGAATCGTAACATTTCAAGCTTCTCATTAGGAAATGCCATTTTGAATATTGGTTAATATTTTTTTTTAAGAAAGAAAGTAATAATAATAAAAAACAGCTTAAGAATCAGGGGAAAAAAAAGGTTTAATTGCATGCTAAATGAAGCATTCTGCACTGATACAAAATCAGCTTTCTGTTATGGTTAAAAGATTTTTTTTTCTCTCTACTATGTTTTGTTTCATTTGGCCACTCAACCAAAAAAAATCGGCTGTGCCCTGAGCTCAAGTTTATGTTTTGAATGCTAATGGCTGCAAGAAGAGTAACTCAATGCAAGAAAGTTGCATTTTCAAAATTAATGAGGTCTGCTAATTGAGTTTATCCAGGTAATAAAATCCATCTAATAAAATGTATCCATCAAATATAATTCTTCCAGTTCTATAAAAAATATATGTTTCTTTCCCTGTATATCATCTGTGTGGAGATAATGAATACCTTGTGACATTGGGGTCATAGGTCAAATCCCAGACCTTATTACAAATCTAGGGAAAATTACTTTTTCACTGACCTATAGTACGACCTAATAGTCTAGGAGGAGTTAAAGGCCAATTGTTCATTCAGCATTGCCAAATAATACATATATAAGTGTGTATATATATTTAATAACACTGATGCAATGAAAACTTACTGCTGTAGATATGGATTTACAGCATATCCACAGGGATTTCTCATGCAGATCTCAAGATGTCAAAAAACAACATAACAGCAACACTCTGAAGTGCATGTTTGAAATGAATGATGACAGACCTTGGTGTGTGGGGTAGGGCTTTGGTGTTCCTCCGGTGATTTGCCATAGCCCCAGATAGTGCATCTTTAACAAGTGTAGATGACAAGCCTTTCTCTCACTGTTAAGGATGTGGGTTAATTCCAAGTACTCTTGTTAGCTGCAAAGAGTTAAGGTGCTCAAGAGTGTCACCCCGTGCAGCAGTTCTACCAGTACCAAAGCTTTTCTGGGAAATGCCAGTCCTTCCCTGCTGCAGCATGCAGGGTTGGACTGTGAAACAGAGACAGAGAGGTAATCCAGAGGCTTATCTCTTGATCCCCTTGAAAAGGGGAATCTTGCTTGACTCTACAGTATAAGCCCTCACAATTACTGCACGGAGAGGAAAGGATGGATGGTCCGCGCGCTGTGCCGGACCAGGACCAGAGAGCAGTACTGAGAGAGTGGCATGGCCACTGAGGACCTTGTGACATCTTGAGACTACACCTTAAAGTTTACACCAGGCGAAGGTGCTGGCACTCAAAAGAGAGCAGTTTTGATTTGAGGAGGAGTGTGCTGCCTTTTCTGTGGCTGAAGATATTGTCCAGCATCAGCTATTATCAGACCTTTTCATAAGAACCTCATGCATTCAGAATGGGGGAGAATTAAATAATCGCACATGTTTTCCACATTCATTTGCTCTCTTCTTTGAAGGCTCAGCCACATTCTTAGTACACAGGTCATTCACATGTGTCTTTCTTGGCAAACTTTTCTCCCAATTGCCTTCCAGCCCGCTGCACAATAACATCTCCCATGTTTCCTTCAATGGCTGTATTGAACAGGATCCTGTGCATTTGAGCCTGCCTTGATTTGCAGGTCTGTTGCCCTATAATGACTGACAAACAGGCCACAGATTACTTCCATTTTATGACTTGAGTTTAGGGAAATTGAGCATCCTAATTAAGCACAGATGTAAGGTTAAAGTGTAGAACAATCTGGACTGGTTTTCATTTAAGTCCCTTTCTGATTCATTTGGTTCCATAAGAGAGTCACAATTAGAAAAAAATATTTTGTCAATGTTGAAAGACATGTGATGTAGAACTGATTGGATTAAATCTGAGTTCATGTGAATTTTGGTAAATTCAATTAGGAGAGGCCCTTGCAAGTACTCTGTGGAAAACCTCCAATGGCTTTGTAAACTGTATTTGGATTTTCCAGTCCATAATGCTGCATGTGTTGACAGCGCACCATCTCTGCATAATGTGTGAGCATTACAAACAAGTTTCTTCACTTTGTGTGAACCATAAGGTCAGGCATAGAGCAAAGCTGAAAACTCTGGCTCATTTGAAGATTCCCAGACTGTGCAAAAGACCAGGTGAGTGTGGGGTAAGTGGCGGCATGAGGGAAGACTGCAGTGAATGGCTTCAAACCCTTTGTGGTAGTACAGAAGTTGCAAACTAGATGAGAGTGTTTACTGAAGCAGAGGTGGATTTTTGTGCAATTACTTGTCTCACTGATGAGGAAAAAGGTGTTAATTTCTGGCTGCAAGGTATCTGTGCCATCACCATGAAAAAGTTTTAATGCTAGATATTAAAATGTGTTAAGAAATGTTTTTTGGATTCTGAAGATGATGGGTGGAATCCTGCTAGTTTTTGTCAGTCATCTGTTTGCTCTTGGCTTTTATTCATGACTTTTCATGGGGGGAATATTTGTGGAAGTATCTGTGTCAGTCTAGATTTCACTTTTCTTTTCTTTTCTTTTTTCTTTTCTTTTCTTTTCTTTTCTTTTCTTTTCTTTTCTTTTCTTTTCTTTTCTTTTCTTTTCTTTTCTTTTCTTTTCTTTTCTTTTCTTTTCTTTTCTTTTCTATTCTTTTCTTTTCTTTTCTTTTCTTTTTTCTTTTTTTTTTTTTTTTTTTTTTTTTTTTTTTGGGTGAGGGGAAGTTTGACTAAGTTTTCTCCAAACCCCTTGCACCCTTCAATCTTTTTTCTTCAAGCAGAAATACCTCCCTGCTAGAGGTAATAAGACTGAAAAGGTTTGCTTTTATTTTCTGGCTTTTTTTTCCAGATAAAATCCACCTCCCAGATTGCCCTACACTACACAGGAATGTGCATCAATTTTAATGCTGGCAACATAATTCATCGATTTATGTTATTTTTAATAATCCTTTTTTCTTTCTGTGCTGGCAAAACATGATTATCAGGACTCCTTTGGCTTGATAACCATAGTGCACAAACCAGCAGGCAAACAGGCACAGCCTTGTTTTTAAAAGCAGTTGTTTTCCATCCCTTAGAAATGTGATGTTTTGTTATTGATGCAAAATGGATTTGTCTTTTTGGAGTCTCTCTCTCTTCTCCAGTCAGGCGCTGGATAGCACTGCAAATGAAAACCAAAACAAAACAATAAAACCAGCACATTAAAATGGACCCCTGCAATACAGTCAAAATAGAAAGCAAGGAAAAGACTTGGTGAAAGAGCCATGAAACTCAGCCATTTCACATCTCTCCCCATGCTGAGGGACTGTCACATGTGCCTGATGGGGGTAAAGTCCCCTTCTGCTGTGGGTTTCTAAGAAACCTCTAGCTGTGCTAGCTTTGCCTAAGCACTTGAACTGATTTCAGAAGCTTTAGAAATCCTATTCGTTTTTGTTATTCAATTTACAGAGCTCACTCTTTTTTCTTTTCTTTTTGTAAAATGGGGTGCATGAGTGTGTGTGTGTAAAGAAGTAATTTCACACTTTTCCTAAAAACAAAGCAAGCAAAACCCTATCCCATGAAAACCCTCCTAAATGAGCAGCCGTTGTTGTGACAGAGCAGATATTTCGAGTGGAGCAGTTGTGGATGGATGGTTTCTCCATCTTGGAGGAGCAAAAGTGTCAGCCATGTCCAGATCAACAGCTGAGGTTCCCAGGCAAACTGGTCCCTTTGCAATGTTACCTCTCAGCTCCTTCAGTTTATGTCTTGCCTGCACCCAGAGCCTCTCAAAGCTGTTTCTCTTTTTCCTTTTTT
>VWZE01009718.1:46701-58295 GCA_013396675.1 Eubucco bourcierii | reverse complement strand
TTTTTTTTTTTTTTTTTTTTTTTTTAATTTGGTGATTCTACCATCAGCAAAACTTGTTTACATTGACCCTTTCACTGCAGCTCCCTTCACGCATCTACCAGTACTGACTCCCAGCACTCGTTTGTATGAAAACATGGCAATTCATCTCACTGATGTATCTTACTCTTTCTTTTATTGACAGTTCTCCATCACAGCAAAATTTTCCCTTCTAGAGTAAACTTTGGGTTCCACTCAGTCACCAGGAACTTTGTCTTTTCCTTTCATCAGGACAAGATTTCTTCTGTCATTTTCAGATATTATCATGAATTTGCTCCCTTTTTTATCTTCTCTGCCCGCTCTGAAATGTGCTTCCTACATTGTTAAGTACTCTGTTTCTATTTCTCACAGTGCCCTTCTTCTTAAGCATTCTGATTGAAAGTCATTGTAGGGAAGCCCAGGGAAGTTTTCTCTGGAGAATCTTAAAACGATACATGCAACCTTCTGCAATCTGGTAAAACACAAGGCAGAAGAGGAAATTACACTCATATCTTTTGTACCATTAGAATCAACATAGAGATTAATCCTTCAGATTTAGCTGGAATCTGAGCTGGCTCTTCCACTTCTCTAAGTTTTAAACATGTAATTATGTGTCTGTGGAGAGAACACAGATTTTGTATGACACAATTATTATTCCCCTTCTTTGGCCATCACAAACAATGAGACAAACTTTCTTGATACTTCTTTAGAAGGGTGCATGAAAATCCCATTAACAAATGAAGTGCTATGAGGAAAATCTTCTTGAAGCCTTACTGTAGTTGTTGGGAAGCCAAGATGGGTCATATTGCAAACTTGAAAGGAAAATGACTAAGCTAGTGATCTCTGTTTTGGAAAGAAAATTTTCCATGGAGGTGGTTTGGAGGCACATTGTAGTGTTTATTTGTCTGGTATATGTGAATTATTTGGTTACATCCTACTAAACTGTGCAGTATTAAGGTAATTTTTATTGAAGGACTTTTAAAAATCCTCTGTAGCCAAACCACCATTTCCTACTAGTATGGTCTTAGTATGTTATTGTTAACATAGTACAGGAAATGCTACCATTCTCTCTCTCTCCCTCTCTCTCTCCTTTTTTTCTTTTTTTTTCTTTTTTTTTTTTTTTTTATATCATACTATACAATTAACAAACATGAAGCCATCATTTACCTCTTCAAGGAAATAGATTTCTAAGTTACTTGGGTGGAATAGCAACCATTGTACAGGTTCCACCTACATCAGTTTCTTCATCAGTTGTCTGGGATTTATCATTCTAATTTTTATTGAATTGATGGATTGCAGGACATCAGCATGTAACTTTAAAACTTACCATCATGCAAACATCACTGACAAGCAGAAATCTTTTCCAACCCAAAACATTCTCTGATTTTAATCTATGTTTCACTGAAATGGAGCCCCTGAAGTATAACTGTTAATCAGTATGTGGGATCATATCTAACTTAAGAACCTTTCTTTCCCCCCTGTAAACTATTACATGTTACTCTCTAAGTATCTCTGCTCCTTCCTTCACTGTATGGAATGTGATATCTGGAAAATATGCCTTTCAGAGATGTCAGTATCCTGTCCAGATACCTGTCCAACTTACATTGCTTTTGCATGGGTATGAGGTCCATAAGAAAAATTTGTCCAGAAGGATGTGATTTTGATTTCATTTGGAAATGACAGGGTAAACAAAACAACAACTCTTGTTATTATAAACACACCAAATCTGTGCCACAGCTGACATGACAACAGTTTTCAAGACATTCACTGTTGAATCTGGTTTTGGAAGGCTTGTTCACCCACTCGTGCAAAATCCAACTCCTCATCACACATCTCCTAGCCTGTAGTGTGACTTGGTACCATTCTGCTATACTAATTGTAAACTCATTAAGAAAAAACACAAGTGTCATATTCCTCCGTGCATTGCATAGGTACATGGAAGGAACTAATAAAGTCCATGCTCGTTCCAAGCAAGAAGGGGAAACTTGAAGCTTTGTTAACACTTTTGAAAAGAGAGGGAAAAAAATCTCAACTGGATATATGGATCCATCTTCTTACCAGCACGAGACAGATTCTACCTTATGCTTTTGCAACCAAACAAAGAGACAGGACCAAAATCTCTCATAAAAGAGTCTTGGATTAACTAGTTTGGAGATGTATCAACTTTGTCAGTTCTAGGGAACTGGTTAGAAATCTTCCATCTAAATCAGAAATAACCTGAATGATTATATGAAGTTGATGAACTGTTAGCAAATTATTCATGCTCACCCTTTGTTTTCCTGTATTTCTCCTCCAACCTGACTCATCCCATCCTGGAATTACTAGACATCTCTTCCCTGGACTTGCTTGAAGCTTATCTGGTCCTTTGCTTTTTGTCAAGAATTCCTGACAAATTTATGTACAATTTTGTGAGTTAAGGTAAAGGTAAGCATTTATTGTACAGAGAGTAAGTAGTGAAAAACAATATTGGTTTATGTAAAAAACATTCTGCTGTAGATATTGTGCAGACAATCTAATAAAGCTCTTAGGAGCACATAAGAGAAATGTGAGATCCTTCACTTTGGGGTGAATTTCATGTGTAAGACCTTCAGCTACACTGAGATCACACTATGAAAAAAAAATCTATTGTATACATCTTGCATTGAAAATAAAAGGTGGAAATTCATTGAAATAATCATAAAACTATTTTTCCTATACTAACTACAGCTGTGGGGCATGTTTCTATGGAAACAGTTTTCCTTATGTACTTCTCTATAGCTAAAGGTCTCAAATGGACCTTCTGTCTACTCATTGCCTGTATAAACTGCAGATTCTGTACAATAATTTCTAACACAGATCAGCTGAATCTCCTGATATGTGTCAGGAAACATTATCAGGAGGCAAACACAAGTTATTGCAGGTTCCCATAAATTTATAGATAATCAGGTCCTTAGTGGCAAGTTGGCATCTTAAGTGTAAGGACTGTAGTGAAGAGTTTTGATTAGAGGTCATTGTCCTACCCAAAGCCATAATATGCAGCAACGAATTCTGCAGCTTCATCACCACTGTACAAAGATTTATGTTGCTTCGATTTGAATAATTTATGCTACATTCTGCATTCTAGATATCAGATGCTAAAAACGATTTGTTCTTTGTTGGAGTAAGTAGCACACCCGAAAAACTGCTGATTAAATGAACCATGTACCTTTAATATTTTCCTAACTCCAAACCACTGCTGTAGAGGTAGGAGGCATAAGTAAAGCTGATGTTCATTCAGCAATACCTAAGAGTACAAGTTAGCTGATAGATAAAGCCACATAGACTGTGAAACAGCTGTTACTGAAAACCACAGTACATTACCTATCTTTTTAGATACCTTCAAATTTTAAGTAGCTAGTCCATACTGTGCAAGCTCTCCTTGTATTGTTCACATTCAGAGACGCTTAAAGGTAAAGTATACAAATGCAATGATTTTCATATGCCTATGGACACGTAGTAATCTGTGTATGGATAATGCAGAAGCAGTTAGGAGCATCGTGACTGGCATATACAGGAATTGACCTTCAGTAGAAATCAAAAGGTACATTTATATTTATTATAACAACTGAAAGGGTTTGTTTTCAAACTGCATGTTATCATTGGCTGAGCATATGCCACAGCCACACACATGGTTATCAGAATAAAATCGTGTTATAGCTACTCCTGACATGAACATGTCAGGCAATACCTTTTGTGTCCGTGGTATTGTACAGGAGAGTAAGACCTGGAAGGGTGTGACGGTTTGGGAGTTCCCCGTCCCCCCACACTTTGTAAAATGACCCAGACTAGAACTCAACTGGCTGGAAGTTAAGTGATGAAACTATATTTACAGCTCAGCACAATGTACAAGCAGATATATACACTATATACAGGAATATTTACAGAAATATACAAGTAAAAGGTAATACAGAAACACAACTCCCGTCCCAGAAATCAGAGACTCCAGGAGGGGCTCCCAACCACCCTTCCACCTTCTCCCCACCCCTGTACCTTACCCCAAGGTTTGCCTTATGCTCAAAGTAAATTAGGAAGATCAACCAGGGGGGTTAGAAGAAAAGTGGTTAGTGAGGATTAATCGACAGAGGAGTTAGAACCAGAAACTGCTAGATTGCCCCAGCCGCTGCTGTTCCAGCCAGCGACAGACAGAGACTGACTTATCTATATGTTTTGGTTAGTGTTCCCAAACAATTTCTTAGCAAGCGTATGAGTGAAGTAGGCATCATGATGTTTTCCTTTCACAATCTGTAGTGTAATTTTCTCTATTAAAATATTCCAATTAGCCTCAAACCAGCACAAAGGGCTACTCAGCCAATCAGCCACCATCCAGGAGGTTCCTCCAGTGCATTGATAATTTCTTGATGCAAATGGTGGAGGACCCAACTAAGAGGGAAGAATTATTGCATCTTATCCTTACCAACAATGAGAGTTTGGTTGAAGCAGTGAAGGTTGAGGACAGCCTTGGCCTTAGTGCTCACAAGATGGTGGAGGTCAAGATCTTGTCAGGTAGGAACAAGATATCAAGGCAGACTACAACCCTGGATTTCAGGAGGGCAAACTTTGGCCTTTTCAAGCAATTGCTGGGTAAAATCTCATGGACAGGATACTAGAGTACAGAGGGGCCCATGACAATTGCTTAACATTTAAGGACTTCTTCTTCCAAGCTTAAGATCAGTGCATCCCAGCAAGTGGGAAATTGATAAAGGGAGAGAGGAGACCTGCATGGTTAAGTAAAGACCTGTTAAGCAATTTAAGTAGAAGAAGAGAGTCTACAAATCATGAAAGAAGGGTCTCGCCACCTGGGAGGAGTATAAGAGTGTTGTCAGAGGATGTAGGGAGGCAACTAGGAAGGCTAAGGCCTCGTTGGAATTCAACCTTTCAAGGGAGGTCAAGGATAACAAAAAAGGTTTCTTCAAATACATTGCAGGAAAAGCTAACATTAGAGGCAATGTTGGCCCTCTGCTGAATGAGGTGGGTGCCTTGGTGACAGACAACACAAAGAAGGTGGAGTTACTAAATACCTTCTTTGTCTCTGTCTATACTGCTGGAGACTGTCCTCCGGAGCCCCTGACACCTGAGGCACCAGATGAAAGCATGACAAAGGAGTCTTCCTTGCTTGATGAGGACTGGGTTAAGGAGCAGTTGAGTAATCTGGACATCCATAAGTTCATGGTTCCTGATGGCATGCAGCTGTGGGTGCTGAGGGAGCTGGCACAGGTCATTGCCAGACAACTTTCCACCATCTTCGGTAAGTCATGGCAGACAGGAGAAGTTCTTGGGGTCTGGAGGAGGGCAAATGTCACTCAAATCTTCAAGAAGGGTAAGAAGGAGGACCCAGGTAACTATAGACTGGTCACTCTCACCTTTATCCCCAGAAAGGTGGTGGAACTTGGAGCTTGGAGCTGTCCTAATGCATATCAAGAACAGGGGAGTCATTAGGAGCAGTTAACATGGTTTTAC
This sequence comes from Eubucco bourcierii, assembly GCA_013396675.1. Classification (NCBI taxonomy): domain Eukaryota; kingdom Metazoa; phylum Chordata; class Aves; order Piciformes; family Ramphastidae; genus Eubucco; species Eubucco bourcierii. The sequence continues at coordinate 52,805 of VWZE01009718.1, read as the reverse complement.
CAAAGGGAAGTCATATTTCACCTACCTGATAGCCTTTTATGAGGACATAACCAGGTGGATTGATTATGGTAGACCTGTGGATGTGATTTATCTTTATTTCAGTAGAGCATTTGACACTGTCTCCCACGGCATCCTTCTGGATAAACTGAGACAGTGTGGTCTGTATGACCAGGTAGTGAGGTGGATTTGGAAGTCAGAGAGTTGTGGTCAATGGGATGGAGTCTAGTGGGAGGCCTGTGGGTCCCACAGGAGTCAGTACTGGGACCAGTTCTGTTCAATATATTCATCCACATGACCTGGATGAGGGCACAGAGTGCACTGTCAGCAAGTTTGCTCATGACACCAAACTGGGTGGAGTGACTGACATACCAGAAGGCTGTACTGCCATTCAGCCAGATTTGGACAGGCTGGAGGGCTGGGTGGGAAGAAATTGAATGAAATTCAACAAGGGCAAGTATAGAGTTTTGCACCTAGGAACACAGTGTCAGTATAGGTTGGAGACTGACCTGTTGGAAGGCAGTGAAGCACAAAAGGATCCGGGGGTCCTAGTTGATGGGAGGTTGACCATGAGCCAGCAAGGTGCTCTTGTGGCCAGGAGGACCAATGGCATTCTGGGGTGTATTAGAAGGGCTGTGGTTAGTAGGTCAAGAGAGATTCTCCTGCCCCTCTACTCTGCCCTGGTGAGGCTGTGTCCAGAGTCCTGTGTCCAGTTCTGGGCCCTCCAGTTCAAGAGGGACATAGAACTGCTTGAGAGAGTCCAGCACAGAGCCACAAAGATGATGAAGGAAATGGAACATCTCCTTTATGAAGAGAGACTGAGGAAGCTGGGGCTCTTTAGCTTGGAGAAGAGGAGACTAAGGAGTGATCTCATTCAGGTTTATAAATACGTAAAGGGTGAATACCAGGAGGATGGAACCAGGGTCTTCCTGGTGATGCCCGATGACAGGATAAGGGGCAATGGGTGGAAGCTGAGGCATAGGAAGTTTCATGTAAACATGAGGAGGATTTTTTTATCCTGTGAGGGTGACAGAACACTTGAACAGGCTGCCTGGGGTGGGTTGTGGAGTCTCCTTCTCTGGAGATATTCAAAACCTGCCTGTATGTGTTCCTGTGTGATCTGGTATAGGAGATCCTACTGTGGCAGTGGGGTTGGACTGGATGATCTTTTGACGTTGTTTCCAACCCCTGACATTCTTTGATCCTGTGATTCTGTGACTCATTGTATCCTACTTTAAAGTTAAGCATGACTCTCAGAGAACTGCTTGGGATTCTTTTGGAGTCTGCAAAGAAGGACCTTCAGAAAGTAAAAATGTGCTCTGCCTCTGAGACATGGTTTGAGATGGATGAGATACATGAAACAGGACAAATTACCCCATCAGTCCTGACGGTGTAGCCCCTTTATTCAGTGTAGATGAGGAAGATCACAGCACCACTGGTCACCAAATCTTTAGATGAGCAAACTGAAGTATTAATGTATGTAGTTTTACTTCTCATTGTCCAGTATCTTCAATGTTACAGTTTAAAATGTAATTGATGCATTTTACTTAAAATCAACTTCACCTTTCATCAGCCACATTCATTGGTTTACAATTTATGCTTCAAACAGTTCAGTCAAAATAAACAGACATGTCTAATATTTTATGCAATGATTTCCTCTTCCTTGTTCCATTCCTTGGCACAGTGTTTCTTGGACCTTCTCATGGGAGAATTTTAGAGTTTGAATTTTACATATAATGCAGAAGTGTACGTCCTATGTAAGTAAGTGTGCTTGGGTCAAGCCACCTGGGCAGGAACAATGAATTCAGTTAGTGGGTGGCAGAGGGCAATTGTCAAGAAGGAGTGCACAGTGTGTTCAAGCACAGCTCCGCCAGGTTTGGGGAACATCTGAGGAGTGAGGACAATGTTCTGGTTCAATATTGCAGAGAAACTGTGTGTGCGGTCCACACACCCAGTCTCTGCTGCTCCCACTGAGTGTTATCAATCAGCCATTTGTTAGGAGGAAAAGTCCACACTATAAAAATTACTACAGATTTCCTGAACTCAACGGTATTATGACAGTTTATACCAGGGTGGTGTGTGCCCAGAATAACTAGGGGTTACTCTAACCATTTTGAGATCAAGTTGTAGCCTCCTGTATGTGGAGTAATTCCACTTATTCCTGTGGAATTTCATGACATCTTTTCCTAGGTACTCAAAAGAGGTGTTTTGCTTGTTGAAAGCAGTTGCAAATGTGTGGAAATTTTATAAAAACACATTCAGCACAAGGAAATGCTGCAGAGTGAATAACCAAGTGAGGGGAAACCTATGGAGGAAGAGGACCCTGAAGAAAAAGTGGAGTTTATTAGTATAGAAAGACTTAAAGAAACAGACACATGCAAGTGAAAAAACAAAATAAGCCCCACCAAAATAAACCCCAAAACCAAAGAAAAAAAATCTTCTTGCTTTGTTTATGCTTTTGAATCACTACCAGACACTTTTCAAGCACTTTATTTATATTAGCCATCAAAGAAGACCTCAAACCAATGAAACATCTCAGAATCCCACTACAGGTAGGTTTTGTTTGTTTGTTTGTTTAATTAGGAGTTATTTACTGGTGAGTAATGAGTACAAAAGGTTTACAGATATATGTACTTATTCTACTGTTAGGTCTCACTTATTTCACTGTCAGGCTCAGTGGTTCAATACTCTTATCGCCAGATTGCTTCCAGGAACTTGTGCAAAAGACAATTATTAAGGACATATGGCCTAACACTATAACATTTCCTACTCTGTTTTTTGTTGTTGGGTTTTTTTTTTTTTTTTTGCAATTTCTTCCTTTTGTTTTTCCCCTTTTCTTTAACATACTCATACATAACCAAGTCTATTGAAGCCGTAGTTAAGCCCTATGCACCTGTTTGAGCTTACTTCCCTTCTCCCAATAGTCAAAATTAATCTCTGTTAAGGTTAAACATGAAGAAAATTAATAAGCTAGGAAAACTATATTAAAAAGGCTCTCTGGAGCTAAGCAGAACAGTGTGAACCAGAAACACCTCTGATTCATAGCCTTCTTTGTCCTTCACAGAAGAAAAATTTGCAGGAAAATCTTCCAAATTTGAACATCAACATCTGCAGGTCCCTGAGCACCAAGAGCTCACTCCTAGACCTGGAGGCTCTGGTTGTCTGAACTCATACTGATGGTCTTAAATCTTCTGAGCTACTGAGCTAAGTCTCCGGGTTCCTGTTGCCTTTAACACCAGTGTTTCAATAGCTGGTTACAATCCTACATTCCCCACTCCGGTGAAGAACTGCTCTGCTGAAATGGTTTGTTTCAACACTTAAAAATGCTTCTTGCCACTTTTGCTTTAGCACACGCCATGGCAGAGTGCATTTAAGCTATCAGCATCTCTATCTCAACTTACCCTTTGAATTATGTAAGAGTTGCAAGGGCTGCCTATTGCAATGTTTTCTTCATTAATCAGTCTTTTAATTTTGTAGTATACTGCTGCTAGGGGTGAAGAAATACCTCATTGAGTTTGGTTTTGTTGCCAAGTAGCTATTTGCTTGCATACTTCAGTGCTTTCTGTGGGATGCAAGAACCTGGATAAACTTAACTTTAAAGCCTCTGTGCCAAATGTTGGTCTTTTTGTTCATCTCTCCATTTATTAAGGTAAGGCACTGTTGCAACCTTGCAGCAACAATGTAGCAGAGCTCAAGCTGAGACCTGTAGGAAGGTAAGGTTAATTTATTTTACAGCAGAACTGATCTGCCTGGCCCATGTTCTCACACCCACCAGCCCCCAAGCCCCAAATCCTGGGTCCATACAACCACATAGCCCAGTCAGCATTCCTGGACACATCAGTTCCCTGACAGGCAGACAAGAGCTGCTGGGTGGTGACTCCCATTTACATTTCTTGGGGTTTTAGACCGGTGTCGTGTACTCTGTTTTATAAGCCGTCAGTAATTACACTCTTTCCTCTCTTTTTCCTTCCTATCCCACCTCTGACATCACTCGGATTTACTTTTTCTCCTTCACCTCTTTTTCTGGATATTTTGAGGCCCCAGTCCCATTGGACTCTCACCCTGGTTTGGAACCCCTTAATTTACTAGAACTGAGAAACTGCATGTAAATCTGTCATGGTTGCCATGACCTGCCAATTAGGTGCTAAAAACATATATCCCTTTGACCTTTTCTTTTGTTTGATGCTCCCACACTCAACCACTTCCATTCAGTCTACGTTCAGACTGATTTTAATGTTTCTGTTGTGGATTTCTATACATTCAGGGTGATAGACAACTGTAGGAAAACTTGATGGTCCTCATGAGGGATTTCTACAGTCCTCTGGAGATCTATTCCTTCTTTGATCTTTTTTAGTGGAGCTCTAAGCTTTGTATCACTCTCACAGAAATCTCTGCTCTGTTGTGCTGGGAGCAGCAGACACTCAGTGAACCTCCTCCAGTTCACCTTCTTGTTCCTTTCCACCCGCTCTGACTGCTGAAGGTTTTTGAATGTGGGTTTGCTGCCCTATCAATAACAGGGCTGGCAAATCCATTGGCGCGTTTTCATATCTCCAGTCAGGCTGCATGTCCTTGATGACCATTTCTTCTTTCTCCACAGAAGGAGACATGAATATAGAAAGTATTTGGTGTCAGTGGAAGAGATGTGGGTTTGTCCTAGAAGGTCTGTTTGCAATATTTTTTTCACTCTTCTCCACAGCCCCACTACCTTGATCATATAAAACAAATATCAGTTATTAGCACAACTGTGACTTTAGTGTAGATGTTACATCGGCAAAGAGTATGTACGATTGATTTTGTTATTAAAATGTTTACCAGTCAGCTGTTACCATGTCTGTTATCTCTCCACAGGATTCAGTTTCTCATTTCTAAGGAATTTAAAGTCACATTGCACCTTGCTTTGAGGAAAAGAAACCAGCATCATCTGTGTGCGTCATACAGCACAGTGTTAGTTTTTTACATAAGATACTGCTGCTGAGTGTCTTCAATGTCCTTTAATATGAGCCATTGTTGGTAATTGCATTTGGACATGGCAAGTACAGTTGCAAAGAACACAGTGTCTGAATAAACAAAAATATTCCTACAGTTTTCTGAGGTGTAACAGACCTAGCATTCTGTACTTCATGTGGAAACTCTGAGGAGCCACCTCGTCTCTGCAGCCAGCAGCACAACAGAGGTAGCTCTACTAGCACAATAGGAGAATGTATCCTGGCTATGCCTACTTTAGCATGTTGTCAATCCCAGAGGAGCTGATCTCTAGAGCCAAACAGCGCTGGGAACACACCACCCATGTAATCTTTGTTTTGAGGGGGTTACTTTGATCCATATCTAATCAGCTTCTGGTGAATGGACTTCCACTACTGATTAGTGTGCATTGAGTCAGCTCCTGGTGTATAACTTCCAGTGGTGGTCATTAGGTCTAAGGTGGTTGTCAGACAAGCACATGCCTGAGCTGAGCCAAAAGGTTTGTGTAAACAGACAGTTGTACCCAGATATGGGCTAGCTGTAGCATCTTCTTCTGTGGGAACAGGCAGGAGAAGGGGAGAGGGATTATGACTGGACAGAGGGGAGAAATAGTGTTTAAAGACAACCTTGTAGATTAGGGTTCTGTCTTGAACTTGGTGATCCTGAAGATCTTTTCCAAACAATGTTTCTGTGATTCTGTGATATGGGTTACAGTAGATACCTAATTTAAGTACTCATATTATGAGGCTGATAACTATAGGCTTTCTACATGAAGATGTTATCTGTTAGGGGGAGATTCAGAAAAAGACTCAAAATTAGATGCTTTGGATAGATCTCTTGAGTGAGGTGAGGCAGTGAGACTATAGACATTTCCCAAAGACAAGTGTTGAGCAGATCCACAAAGAGCATCTCACTCAGGGATCTGCTACTCCAGCTTGGGATTGGTGTCAATACTGGTGGTTTTCAAAGTTTACATCACATCACATGTTGTCTGTGACATGGACAGAGGAATTGAGTGCACCCTCAGCAAGTTTGCAGATGACACCAAGCTGTGTGGCACAGTCGACTTGCTAGAGGGCAGGGATGGCATCCAGAGGGACCTGGATAGGCTGCAGAGGTGGGTCCAGGCCAACCTCATGAGATTC
>VWZE01009718.1:23205-46216 GCA_013396675.1 Eubucco bourcierii | reverse complement strand
TTGGATGAGGCCTTGAGTAACCTGTACTAGTGGGAGGTGTCCCTGCCTATGACAGGAGTTTGGAACTAGATGATCCTTGAGGTCCCTTCCAACCTTACCATTCTATGATTCTATGATTCTCTGTGTGTCACAAGTATGGTTAACCACAAGTTGTGATTTTTAGGAACATATAGAAAAAGACCTTAGTATGTCACCTAGTCTAGCTAGAAATGAGATCAGCTCTGTAACTGACCCATACAGCTGTGTATGTCATGTAATTCCTACTGAGTGTCAATATGTTTTTTTTCTTCCTGTACAATACACTTTGCTTAATACTTGGGTTAGGTGTAGATTGAGGAGACTATGTTACTTACAATTTTTCAAAGTGTAATTTTAACAAACTGAGGAGTCATTGCTAATATTCTACATATACTTTTGCTTGGGGAAAAAAATCAGAATTTTTGGTATTAACTTTAGAAAGTCATTACTTTGTCATTCTCTATGCTGAAAATGGCTTCCAGTAGCAGATCTAAATTTGACATCTCCTATTCAACTTGGCAAGCAGCAGAACCACATGTAGTCACCTGGTTTACATCACACATCTAACTTGGGGACAGAAAAAACTGCCTGCTGTTGAGAAATGCCTATTCAACCACTCAAGCCAAAAGTCTTTCTAAAACTACAACTCTGAATTAGCAAATATACAATTTTTCTATCAAGGGGCCTGGTTTATTTTAAAATCGCTTTAGAAGCAAGAGAAATTTGAAGTGCACGCAGTTTGCATTTGACTTTTCATACAATCTCTCTATCATAAAAGCATGATGTACTTGAACACAAAGGATTTTTAAGGCATAAGAACGTTGCCTAGTAATGCACAAACAGACCACAAAGGGAGGAGTTTTTTTTTCTCTCTTATTCACATTATGATTCTCTGAAGGACAATATCATTTCTATATCTCCTCCCTCAAGCAGCATGAAGTCTGTGTCCACAGAGACTAAATATTTGTCGTGGGAAAACAAAACAACAAAGAGGAAACAAAAGCTAGTTTGAAAAATCTTAGAAAGTGAGGGACAAAAATGCAAGATGTATAGCAGTTGTTAATGGTAAATTATTTTTTAAATTAATTGCATCTGTGTGCCTCTGGAAAAACAATCACATGAGCTATTACATCAAAATTTAAATAAGGAAAATTATCCAGAACACTCCAATGCATTTAGCTCCCATATTTCTAAAAAGTAGGGATTAGTCAGTCCTGAGTATTTACACATGTATTTGACTTCTCAGACGATAAATTCCGTAGTCCTTGATTCTTACTCTCTGCATGACAGGCTGCATGCGCACACAAAGTTAAAACAAGCCTGAGCTAAGGAGCTAACCTTTTCTTTCAAGGGCTGAGATCTATGCTCACTCCACTCTTTCTGTGAGTGGGAGAAAGGCAATCTCTGGCAGAGGAACAGCCGTAAACAGCTGCTGGTGGTAACTTCTTAATTTCTTAAACTGTTCCAGTGAAGTCTGCCAGATTTAATCTAATCATATCCCTCTTCTGCTATGGGGGTATGTGTGTGTATGTGTGTGTGTAAACAACAAATGAACAAAACCCAAACCAACCAACCAACCAACCAAAAACCCAGCTACGACAATATGTAGTTACTTAAACCTCTTGAATGCAGCCTCTAATTTGAGGTGACTTACCTTTCGGTGATATGTGGGATACGTGGAGATATGCGGGACATGACTTTTTGAAGAGCACATTACTTAACAACTTATTAGAGTTGGAGACAATAGGAACTGACAACACACCACGTCTTTAAATCTGGGTATGTTGCCTCAAAGTAGGGAGAGAACAGAGACAAATAAATGAGTGGTCACTATTAAGGCCTAGGCTTTCCTCTTCCCAATCACTCTGGTAAATGATTTCAGCATCTTCATCATATAAGCATGACGTTTACATCCTGTGCAAGTCCTGTCTTTCCATGAAGCATCCCTTTAAAAATCACAGGACTTACTTTGATGTTTAGCATTTCCATCTTAAGAAGAGCAGTTCTTTTGGGGCTGGATCAATGTGACAAGAAGAAAAGGTGAGACAGGTCAGTTTGGTGAACAGGAGTGTTTATTAATTATTTTTGCTGCGTAATTTGGTAAAATCTTGTTTGCTGAGGGGCAGAGACTCCACAGAGATACTGTGAAGATATTTTCCTACATTTGGCTCATGAAAACAAGATATCATGAGCTCTGTGGCCAAAGGCAGGGAAAAAAAGGAGAGGAAAAAAAAAAGAGAGAGAGAACCTGTTGAAGTTATTATCTGTATTATGGAAAATGCCTAAGGATCCCAAGGAACAGGAAACTGCCAAGTATCAGACACAACAAAAGCAGAAGAAATGCTCTAAACTTCATAGGCTGTGCAGCTAAGGCAGATAAAAGGCAAGAAGACAAAAGACTCTCTTTAATCCCCATCTTGCCAGTGGGAAACTGAGGCAGGGAAAGGTTGCAAAGTGACTTACACAACAGCACCCAGGAAATCCTTGGCAAAATCATAGATTACAAATCCCAGATATTCCAGACCTTCGGTAGCATCATCACCAAAGCCTTTTTGTACTGAAACTCTTCTCCTTCTAGCTTTCACTGATGGTTTTTATCTATACCAAGACTTTCATGTTACTTCAGAATTGGCTTCCTGATTTACATTCTTCTGTACAGAATTTTACATATATAACTATATATTGTGCTCAATGCCACACCTTAGATCAAAGTGTTCCTCCTTTCAAAGGGAAGCAATTGAATTTCAGGCAGATTTGGCTGACCCTTCTCCTTCCCCGGCATGACCTTCCTGAATATTTGATTAAGTCATGGGAAGGACAGTGATGGCTCAGGGATAGGCCATGATGACCTCTGCTAATGCTAACAAGTTTTACTGTCTGTGAACACAGCAAGGATTCATTAGCGCAGGGAGGATCCAAAAATATATAGGATGAAGAAAATTAGGCAAATTAAAGATGCACTCAATTTTGCCTCCTCTAAAAGGGGTTCCCAGAGGACCAGAGTCAATTTAACTAGTTTAAAAATCTGTGGTGTCTAGAGGCAGCAAACTTAACTGCCCTTCCTCCTTGCACTTTTGGCACTCAGCTCACTGTCCTTATTGTAGTTGCCAGAAGGATTAATGCAAATCATTTTTTGTCCTCTGCAGCCCAACGCAGACTCTTTGCATGTTTTCCTGAGACCTTTGGCCCTCATCCCTGGGTTTGCCTTCATGAGCAGCTGACCAGTCCTCACCAACCCCTGGTGTTGCAGCTGCAGCAAGCTGCTTTTTGGGTTACCCAAGTCTGGAAGGACACTTAGCATCTCCAAAGCCTCTCAGGTCACTCTAGTTGCTCTTTAATGTGGAAAGCAGAAGCATCCCACCATAGTAATCAATTGATGCTCTCCTTGAGTGCAGTCCACATGAAGGGTTCCTTGGAACCTCCCTGCAGCAGGCAGGAGAACGACTGAGATCTGATAATCTTCTAATTAATAACATGAGGTTAGTGAATAACTCATGCTTTACAAATAAGTCAGCACATGGAGGTCTCAAGACCCCAGTGTATCTAAAGGAAACCCAAGAGAAACTAATTGACATCTGTGGGGGCTACAAGGTCTGTTGGCTAGCCTTGCAGCTCTCCACAGCTGCTCTTGTGTACCCAGAGGAGCTAAGGGGAGGCTGCATGCAGCCAATTTTTAAACAAAACCAGAAACCTCCACAGCCTCATCATTGAGTGAATATTTGCACACATGAGTGTACATTGAGAGGTGTAAACAGGAGCACATGCTGTGATTTGGGTGCACAGCAGCCTAACTCCTGCTTATTTAGCAATATTGAGGACAGCATTTGCTTCTTTGAGGAAAAATGAATGAATAAACACTCTCCTCTCTAGTGGTGACTCACCCACTGTCCCAAAAGGAGTAGCATTACTACATTATTAAACCTTTTCCTTCCCACAACTTTTCCTCACTCATCATTAAATGAGGACCCAGAGCAGCAAAGAGAGCTGCAGATGTCAATCCTGGGCCTCCATTTCCTTGGGGTGGATATTTGGAGACCCAACTATTTCTGAAAACCATGTCCTTACCACCAGGCACCTGAGACCTTGTGAGCAAACCCCAGGCAAACCACTGGCAGGTTCTTGCCACAGAGGTAGTGGGAAAGTGCAGCTGAGGGAGAAAAGTAATATCCACTGGGAAAATGAACTGCAAAGTTCAGGGGAAGGAGGGGAAATATTCTACTTTGCTGTTTTTGCTGCTAGCAGCCCCATTAGTGCAGCAGTCCCACTGGTGCTAGAGGGTGGCCCCATGACTATTCAGGTGCCCCAGATACCACCTTTCACAGCATCTTCTTTGGAAGCTTCTTGGAGGGCAGCACCAGGCCAGGGTCCTCTGCATCCCACATGCCCTAGGTCTGATAGTTCCCTTAGGCTAGGCAAAGGCCACAAGTAACCTGTATCCCTGACCTCTGGCCTGTATTATTGCTCTCCTCATAGTACAAGTAGAAGTAAGCTGACTTTAATCAATAGTTTCAAAACTTGGAGATTTCAGAAGGCAAGCACAGGGAACCTTTGAAATGGCTACAAAATACATGGCAGAGTTGCAGCTTTCCCTGTGTTTCTCAGTCTAGTTGAGTCTAGTCTTCAAGCATTTCTAAATCCAGTTCACCTACAGTATGTCTGTGTGCTTGTGGGTAATTAACTTGGAAGATTTCTTTGTTGCCTTAGCCTGGCTCTGTATAATGCATTCTGGTGAATCAGAAAATTTAGTTCGCTTAGAATAGGGTCATACTAGAAAGAAACTTTCAATCCTTAAATTGCCTCTGTTATTGGAGAAAATAAACCCTGCTCTTTCAAATTCTAATTACAAAGGCACAACACAAGCTCCCATCACTGTGTCATGACCTGTCATGTATGGTAGATGCTCCCCAGGGCTGTGTCTTGTCCCATCCACAGGCAATTCCCTGTGTTAAGTAATGCCAATGGTGAAGTACAGGCACTGTATAAGGGAAAACCACAAGGATGGGATGTTCTGGGAATAATGAAACACTGGGGAAATTAAGAGTCTATTAAGTATGTATCTGAGAGAGTTTTCAGTGTGCAGTTCAAGGGCTGAGCATATCAAATGAAGTTTGTAGTATCACTTACCCCAGTGGTTTTCCCCTGGCAGAATGTGGCTTTCTGGCTACTTCCACACTTCATTTTATTTTGTGTGCTAAAAATGAGACTGGTGAAGGGAAGCTGAACACAGGCAAGCTGAAGGTGCCTCATGTGGTGAATATCCCACTCACTGATGGGCGTGCTGATGTTGTTTCACTCCATAGAAAGCTGAACATATCTGTGGGGGATGGAAGACGTGCTGTGGGACTGGTATGCCAGGGAGTACTGTTGGCTGTGTTCCCCTAGTCAGTTTTCCAGTGGGCTACCCCACTAACTAGGGATTTATGAGAATTTTCATCCTGATACTCACAACGTGTAAAGACAGTAACCCCCTCTTTCCCAGAGAGGGCAAGGAAGAGAAAGCAGAGGAAGGAGCAGAGGACAGGCTCATGCACACATACACACTTCATGTTATTCTCACCACTTTAGAACCTCATTCAACCACAGGCTTAAAAGCACATCAGACTGCACAACTCACTTGCTTCTACCTAGAGCTACTGTTCCCGAGCTTCCCACCTCCCCAGGTCTCACCTACAATAATCCCTATCATAAGCACCTCTGTATAGCCNAAAAAGTTTTACTGCTTCCAGTAATTGGTATTTAATTTGCAGGCCTTTACAACTTGCAAAGAACAGACTACTTTAGACAGGGAGCTGGTATGTGTGTACACTTTGTGGATTTTATTCCACTGGCACTTGCTTAGTTGACTGGTGTAAAATGATACAATTATGGTTTTGCGATCAGAAAGGCTGCAGATAAAGACCTGGAGAGACATTATAAGGTCCTGGGTCCAATTTGAAGCAGCAGGCAAGACGATATAATTTTAGGGGGCGCTGCCAACCCAGACATCAAAACTTGACTCCTGTTAAGTGTTTTTTATTTTTACTATCAAAGTATCAAAGGCCGTTATTTAAACCTGGAGTCTCTTAAAGTTTTTTTTTTTCTCTCTCTCCTTCCCCCTCACCTCTTTTTTTCCCTTTTAACTACCCCGATAAACACGAGGCAAGGTAACCTGTTAAATGTTAGGCGCCTCGCTCCCCAGCTTGCCACGCAGGAGACGTTGCTCATCTCAGTCCTTAATCCCTTTTTGAAGTGAAATCCCGCTTCATTCCTTTCGACTGCGTCTGGGCGGGGGCTGCAGGGGCAGGAGGGGACTGGCCTGTAGGCGTCGAGGGCCGTGGAGGCCGGAGGCAAAAGCCGAGCCGGGACCAGTTCAGCTGGGACCCGGTTTCACTTTTTCTAGGGGGAAGCGTCGCTGCAGCACGCGCTGATTTCCCCCTCGGTGGGTCGGGGCAGAGCTAGGCAGTAGGGACTAGCTGGCACAGCTGCCCGACTCGCATCCTGGACGGGTGGGGACCGGGTCTGCGAGTCGGGGGAGAGGGGGAGTGGGGAGGAGCGGAGGTGGAGGACGCTACGCCTCTCCTGAGCACACCTGCAAATCTGCTGTCCATACAGTGCCAGCCCTTGTCCCGCTGCCCTTATGGGTCTGGCAGGGCCCGAAAGCCGCCCTGGGTGGGGCGGTGTCCCGCCCCGTTTGATATGAGAGCACCGAGGCGCTGCGGAAGCCCTTGGCCGATGCCGTTGAGCCTCACCAGATCGCGAAGAGCGGGGGATCGACCGCGAGGCTCCTGTGTAAGTGCGTGTCAGCGTCCGTGCACGCCCGCCTACGCGCATGGATCTGCCTGCGCTTGTGTGAGTGCTCATTAGGGTACCCACTACCTGGAGAGGCCAGCATGACCGCCAAACACACCTTTCAAAACCACGCGTGTCGCCGCCACCGCGTTCTAAATGTGTGGTCACAGAGGAGTTCCCACCGCCGCGACGGGGCACACACCAACTGTGGGGTCAGCAGCTCCCCTCGGTATTCTACCACGACCCTGAGAAGAGAGGGAGTGGAGTCCGGCACCCATAGGGAGTCATCGCGACACACCTCTGCCAGCGACTGTGGGCAGCGAAAGAGACAGGGGGTTCCTGGATTGTACCTTATTCTTCTTTAAAAATATAAGTAAATCCTAGAGCTTCCGCTTGTAATAAACCCTCAAATTAATTACTCCTTCCCTGGAGTATGAAATTATTATCTCTTAATTTAAGTTTAGTGTTTCAAGAAGTTCATTCTACTACAGGAAAAAGAAGAGGAGATAACTGTGCCCTTAAACAAACAAACAAATAAATAAATAAATAGTCTTCTGTAGGAAAGAGGTTAATATGCTCAATTATTTTCTGAAAAAAGATCATAACATCTGGAAATTGATATCAAATGGTGTACAATCCCTGAGAGACGATAAACTTCCACTGTATAATATTTCCACTAGAAATCTTAATAATCCCATAAATCTTCCCTGTGAATTGGGAAAATGTAACAGTTCATTGAAATACTCATTGGGAAATAATTGAAAAAATGTAATAGTTCACTGAAATATTCCTGGGTTGTTTTTTTTCTTTCTTTGGTGCTGTTGCTAACTCTGTGCATGTGTGTAAATATTCCTACTTCGTTTTAAAGACATTCACGGAATATTCCCTTGAGCGCTGCATACCATAAAAGAAAAATATGCCCTTTTGACTTATTAATCATTATTACAGAGTTCAGAATTGTAGCGTCCCTCACACATTACTGGGGGAGGCAAACAATTCTCTCTGTGTGCATTTTGTTTTGCTAAAATCAGTGCAAACTTTACAGATCGGAACTTTCCCCCTTCTTTTTCCACAGTTTTGGTCGAGTTATCCAAGGCAACTGAAGTCAAGCGGGCTACTCGCCCGTGATGCTCTCCCACTAAATTATGATTAATTACACACAAAGGTAATTGCTTATTGTAATTCACCACGTTAATGTTTAATTTTACAGAAGTAAAAGTAGATGACGAGTTGAACCTGTCGAGTCTCCCTGTAATGAATAAACGAGTAATTAATATGGTTGGAAAGACACAAATTTAAAAAAAAAAAAGAAATTGTGATCTAGAAGACACGTTGTTTGCTTTTCCATGTGCCTCCATGTAGAAGAGAGGAGAGCATTTGTGTGGTGGGTTGTGCTTTTTTGGGTTTTTTGGTTGGGGTTTTTTTGTTGTTGTTGTTTTTTTTTTTAATTATTGAATTAATGTATCCATTTGATTACGTTGCTCGAAGTCGGAATAAAGACAATTAAGCCCTTAGCATTTCTGTCACACTCCATTAATTACTGCAGTCGATCCTGTCCCGACCGCTTCGTAACATATTCATCAGGTACGATAGCCGTCCAGCAGTCTCGGCTGGGGAAGCAGGCTTTTGTTAGTTTAAAATACGGCCTTTCAAACGTTCTTTATTTTACTTTTCAGACAAGATTGTTTTCCTCTCTTTAAAAATGTTTTTCTAAAAATAAAACTCAGCGTAAATGTTTGAAGATTAGATTTGCGGGGAAACAGTTTAATTTTCACCATATGTTGCCACAGCGGCTTGTAGATTTAAAGAAGAAAAAAAAAAAATCTTCCCACTGAAGCTTAAAAAATAAATAAATAAATGTAGAATATAAGTATATAAATGTATTCTTCACAGTGCGTTTCCCTCCTGTGGCCCATTTTACGGCTCCCAAATAAATCTTTAAGATTGTAAAGAGGGAGGAGGGAAAAAAAAAAAAAAAAAAAAAAAGTGCCCTGCTGACGGAAAAGCACGTCCTGCCATGATAATGTCCTTTATTAATATTATAGCTGTGTAGAGTGTTGGATGGATCAATCATATCCATTCACAATCAGGATTAAGAGAGCCTATTTTAATGAAAATCTATTAGTCTCTCACTTGAGACACGGATGTTGCTTAAATCAATAAACAGCATAAAAGAGAATACAACTCAGGTTTCTAAATTAAAAAAAAAAAAATCCCATCTATGAAATGTGTTAAGACGTCTGTAAAATCCTGAAACCCTCGATCGATACTTATAAATATTTAATAGGCTTTTTTTTTTTTTGGTGTTGTGTGTGTTTTTTTTAAACACAAATTGAAAACCATTAACACTGCATCCATTCTTATTATTAAAACAAATTGTCCTTGGAATTATGTGCTGTGGAAATGGAGCCAGATTGAAAGGGCATCCTCTGAAATATGTTTACTCGCTTTCATGTAAACCAATAAAAATCTGCAGAAGTCTGTAGCATGAGCAGAAAGGTTTGATGTACAATGTCCATGATTACAGTCGCTGAATTAATCACGAGAGGGAGGGGGGGAGGGAAGAAAGAAGGGAGGAAGGAAGACGGAGAGAGAGGACTCAGTTATCTACTCAACAAAATCTTGCTCTTCGGGTCAGCGTTTAGTAAAGTGTGGATTAAACCGGTGATTTTTCTGTTTGCTTATTTGCCCCAAAATAAGCTGAAGCTGAAGGGAAGGAGGAAATCAGTTTCTCCCTACGTCATACCATGAGTCAATGCACAAATGTAAACTCCTTTTATAAATATGAAATCCAATACTTTGCCTTGGAAATGCTTAAAGCTAATGTGACGCTTAAACTCATTCATAATTATTCCTCTCGTTTAACTCGTAGAAATATCGCAACGGACAAGAGGTCCCTTTGAAAGAAGATTAAAAGGAAAAAAAAAAAAACAAACCCAAAACTGCACGTCTATTGATACCATTTAAAATAAATGCTCTTCGACGATACTGAGTTCAGGACCGTGCCCTGGAAGGGCCAGATTCTCTATTCGCAGATGTCCCCTCGCATTCCTGCCAAGCTCACTCCCGGCCTTCACACCCCCCACCCCCTTGCTTCGCAGATCCCAGCCCGCCCCCAAGCCGCCTCCGGCCCCGGCAGCATGGAAGGGGGTGTCCTGGGGTAGTCTTTAAAGGACACTCAGCTACATAGGGCCATCGGTGGGGCAAGTGAGGAGACGAGAAAGAAAAGGGGTGTGTGTGTAATGATCAGAATACCCTTTTTGTCGAATTTGATGCCTAGCAGGGCAGAGACCTCCTGTCGAGTGTCTCGGAGGGGATATCTGTGGGGTATAGTGCCCAGCAGGCTAGCCTGGAGGTCGTGTTGCCAAGTGCTGGCTGATAGCTGGTCCTGCAAGGAACTAAGAGCGCTGGGAGTCAGGGAGATCCGGGTGGTTGTTTTCGCGGCAAAGGATTGCTTGGGGTGTTGATCTGAGCAGGGACAGGGAAGCAACTCTGGGGAGCGCTGAATACTTCTTAGTTTTGAGACAGGATCCTAGACGGCCGTGCCTGCAAGGAAAAGGGGTCTAGAAGGAATCTCCTTCCCGCCCTTCCTCCTCCCCAGCACTTTATCAGGAGCAGCAATAAGTATAATTCCCCTTTGAACCCACAGCCAAAATTTGTAGCGGGGTCAACAGTGCCCCCAACTTTTTGCCCATCACCTTGCCCTAAGTGCCCATAAGACTGTGGGCTGAGAAGGTTGCGGGGAAGATGATGGGGTCAACCGGGGGCACTTCTCGGCTCTCTCCGTTCCCCGCCGCCCCGTTGGGATGGGATGGGCCTGTCATCCCCGCAACGCTCCACGCTGCACCGGGGTTCTCAGAGAGCGCCCGCGGGGCTGCCCGTTCACCCGAACCCTCTACCTCCTGCTCTTCAGGGCTTCGCGGAGTGGGTCGGGTCCTGGATCCCCAGGAAGGGTGGCGACTTGCACCGCTTAAAAGCTTTTTTATTATGATTATTCCCGCCCCCCCTCTTTTTTTTTTTTTTTTTTTTTTTTTTTTTCCCCACACCACACCCACACCCCCTTTCCCTTTCCGGTGCTTTGTTTCGCTTTTCGCTTTGGGAGCGAGTCTGAGGCAAGTTCCCCCGGCTTCTGCAGGGGTCCCCGCCGGCGGCTTCTTCGCTGCCGTCGAACGAGCCGCGGGTCGCTGCGCTATTTGCGCGCCCGGTGGCTGCCTCGGGCAGAGCTGCGCCCCGCGGGCAGCGGGAGCCTAGAGGATGGGGGTAAATGGCTTTCCCACCGGACACCTCCGCGCTGCCGGGAAGCGGGGAGGGATAAGGAGGTGGAGGGGAGACATCAGGGCTTTTTATTTATGTTTTCGGAAGTCTGAATTTGCCTCTGTCCTCGGTGGTAGAAGCCCCGGTAGCGGCAGCAAGGAATCTCCGAAGGAAGCGTGGGCTGCAAGCGTGGGGCTGGGCGCAGGGGGGAGCCGCAGAGAGGAGAGCGGGACGGAGGCGAGAGGGCGGAAAGAGGGGAATCCGGAGGACGGCTTGCAAACTCCGGCAGCTCGGGGGAGCCGAAGCGCACCGTGTCTCAGCGGGGCCGGGGAAGCGGAGTTAGTAAATATTTATCCTTATTTACTGTTCGCTACGAGGGAGGCAGGCACGGGGAGGGAGGGGATCGATGACGGTCTAGTGGATCTGGGGAAAGTTTCCTCGGCGGCGCTTGAGCTCCGGCGCAGCGCAGCGGACCCTCTCCCCTGAGGAAAGGGGTGCCGGTGTTCACACGTGGATCTGTGACACCCTCGCACCGCTCCACCAGCGTGTGACACAACCCACCGCGAGCCCTGACACAGGAGGACTCCGTAAGAGAGACACAAGCAGCGTGTAGCACCAGGATCTTCTCTTAGCCATCCGTTACTTCCACGTCTAGCGTTTGCCTTTATTATTTACGTGGTGCCGTGTGATATATATTAGAGCCTGGAATTTGATTGGCGTTTGCGATGACAAGACCTGTTTGTTAAGTTGTAAGGGCTTCCTCGGCTCCCTCACTTGTTAAATGAACTCTGGAGGAAGGATGCCACCAAGACACAGCAATATAATAAATGTCAGGGATATCCGCAGTGCCGAGATCAAATGATCAATCCTTGTCCCCTAGATAATCATTTTAAATTCGCACAGGGCGAGATTGATTTTTTTTTTAAAGCCCTTTATTAATTGCTTCCTCGATTATTATTTTTCTCCTCCTCCTGTGGAGGTGTTAACTCTGGTGCTGGGGGCACTTTTGGATTAATTAAAAATATTTCTAGCTTTTTAATGTTCTGGTAATTTTCAGAGTAGTTCCACGCTCCCTCGGAAAAGAAACAATGGCCCCTTGCTCCATCAAGGAGCCTCCTTTGGTCGCTATTCAGAGCAGAGGGTGGCGTGGTGATGGGGTCTGATTATCTCGAACTCGAGGCAATGAGAAGGACTTAAAAAGCAAACGACCAGAAGACGAAATTTCTCCAAATACCACATAACCTTTCGCGTTAAAGACCAAGGAGAGGAGGTAGCAATAAATGTCTGGGAAGTCGGCTCCGCTAAAGATCATATGCGGTGAAGAGGCGCTAGAAATGCCGGCACCGTTATCTAGAGATGAATTTCAGGCAGCTATTCAAGCACACCGAAGAACAATTATTCTTGTTCCCCCAAAATAACAGCCTACCAAGAACAAGTTGGGGAAATTATTGCCAGTACTATCTCAAGTCCGGCAGGACATGTTTCTTTTAAAAAAAAAAAAAAAAAAAAAAAAAAAAAAAAAAGGAAAGATTTAAAGGTCTATTTGTCATGTACAAACTCTAGTATTAAAAAAAATTCTCTGCTGCACACATCAGAATAGCTCTATGTCCAAAGAAACATTTCATATTTTAATTTTCCCCAACAGTCTCTTCAGACGACATAATAATAGTAAACAAGAAAATAGATCCTGCAACATTTACGCACATCTGGAGAGTCCCTCTACCTATGGATAACCGTCCCCCCACCTCTCAGATAATCAACTCCTTCCAAATCCTCCGAACACATCGACACGAATTTCCGAGACACCTCTCAACTTGTTTAAGTGCAACACACGTTCGCCTTCGCGCGCCCACCCACCCGCCAAAGCAGGCAACACGTTTAAGCCAACATTTTCGGTTCGACGATTATCTTGACTATTTACTTAAGCGAAATTATCTAACTAGCAAATCAGGTAGAGTTTCCAATGATTACCACAAACGCACATATCCACCTTTTTATTCATTACCTTTTTTTTAATTGAATATTCATTTCTTTTCCTCTTGACAGCGATACATTTAATTGCGGGATCACAATTATTTGATTAGCTAGGTCCGTTTTCGCTCACAGTGTTGCCACGCACAGGATGTCCTTACAATCAATTAAGTCTTCCTGGACTTTCATTTCTGCAAACCATTTACAGAATGCAGATACCTGTTTTCATGCTTTCCTCTTTCCTCCCCCCTCCCTTTTATTCCTCTCTCTTCCTCTCTCTCACCTCCTCTTTTTCGCTTTTGCCTCTTTGCCTCCCTAAATCAAGGTGCAAAGATGCCAAAGAGTGATGAAATGAAAAGAAAGCCAATTGCTGGACTGAGGTGGGGGAGATAGCTGCTAGGAGTCCGCCTGCGACTATGGAGCAGTCAGTAATTGCTGGAGACAGGGAGAGCTGGGGGTTGGGCTGAGGTAGCCATGTATAAATAGTGTGATCTCAAATTGAAAGGCATAAATAACAGCAGGAGTGATCTAACCCTATACAGCCCATCTTCTACGTGCAAAAACAGCGTGCGGAGGACGGCCACATCTCCGACTGAAAACAAGTGGATCTCTGTGGATAAGATCACCGGGCAGCCATGGAAGAACTTACGGCTTTTGTATCCAAATCTTTCGACCAGAAAAGCAAAGAGAGCAGCAGCGGCAGTGGCAGCAGCAACAAGAAGGAGACGATCACGTACAGGGAAGTTTTGGAGAGTGGGTTGGCTCGTTCTAGGGAGCTTGGAAACTCTGACTCTAGCCTGCAGGACATGACCGAGAGCAGCAACCATTGCCCAGTTCATATTTTCAAGGATCACGTAGAGAGCGACAAGGACAAACTGAAAGAGTTCAGCGCAGGCAGGACGGCGGAAGGTAAGAGTGGGGCTGGGCGCCCTCTGCTCCGCGCCCCTCGCAAGCAACACCGACCCCCTCTCTGGCCGACCCCGGCGCTCCTCAGCGGGGGTGACTAGCCACCGCGGCCCCGGCAACCCATCCCCGGCCCCAGCAAGGCTCTACCCCCGCACCCTGACTCCCTTCTCCGGTTGCCTCCCTCCCGCAGCGGCGGGTACACACGCTTAGAAGTGCATATGCCTGCACACGTAACGTGAATATAGCCCTGAAAATGTTAAGTCTCAACTTCGGTCCTCCCACCTCCCCCCGCTAGCTCCTGTTCACATCCGAAATCGATCCGGTGCACTAGGCATTCGCTCGCCCAGGGGATGGAGGCAGAATATAACGTCAGGTATTTTTTTCTGTGTATTTTTATACCAGGAAACCTTGTTCGGGGAGTTTCAATGCCTTAGGAGAAGGGGCTGCTTCATGGCCGTCAGGGTGCTGCTGCTTCTGGGAGAAATCTGGATATGGAGAGAGCTCTCCCTGAGCATTTTGCCTTATGTCAGTTTGTCAGTTTGTCTGAGACAGAGGCTGCCGTCGGCCGGGAGAGAAGCCTGGTTGTGGGGGAGCTGCCAGGGCGAGAAGGAGCATTCCCGTAGAGATGGGCACTAGTCGGCCCTCCGCCTGGTCCCTCAGTCGCTCGCCTGTCTTTCTCACCTGGGCCAGGGCAGCACAGCATCCCCTCGGGGAGCGAGGATCATCGGCAGAGGGCTAAAATTTTAGCCATCTCTCCTCTTAGTAGAAAGAAATCAATATTAAAAAAGACTTTTTAAAAACCAAACAAGCTAAAAAATGCTAGCAGAGGAAGGAAAGAATAAAAAGGGTGGAGGAATTAGAAAGTTGAGAAAGTGTCTCTAGGCAAGTTAGACAGGTGGACCTAGCTGGGGAGCTGCTGGCTAGCTTGGGGTAATAAAAAACGGTTAATAGGTTGAGGAACAACAAACAGTCTTTCAGCTGTTTCCTACTGTTTGATCTTGTTTAATATAACGTTGAGTGAAAAGCAATTTAATTTACAGCCCAAACGCTTATTTAATATCCTCCTCTCTTTCACTCTCTCCCCAAACAG
The DNA here is from genome assembly GCA_013396675.1 of Eubucco bourcierii. NCBI lineage: Eukaryota > Metazoa > Chordata > Aves > Piciformes > Ramphastidae > Eubucco > Eubucco bourcierii. The sequence continues at coordinate 31,209 of VWZE01009718.1, read as the reverse complement.
AAGGAGGGGATATAATATATTTGGGTATTCCTATTTATGCACAGACCAGTACTGCACAGCACTGCTGATTTTCCTGTTCTGGTTGAGAAACTGTAAAAGGAGAAGGTTCAGAAGGAATCACTGACGAAGGAGATGGTTTTTAAAAATAAAAGCAGGGCATGGTCCAAGGGAAAAAAAAATCTAAAAAAGAAAACCAAAGTATAATACGAATGAACAACAACCACGAAAAAAAAATCCTCTACTACTCTCCCTTTTCCCCGTGTATTGAAATTCTGACTTGTATATTTAGCTAATCTAATCTATGGAGAGGGGCTGGGGGTGGAGATGGAAGGGAGGAGTTGGAAAGAACTGAGATGCTTCTGACAGTTTAAATTCATGCCAGGTTTCAGTCTAATTTCAACTGATTCCGGCCTGTGATTTCAGTCCCACAGATATGCTAGTTAATATTTCATACCCATCACGGACATGTTGTAGCTGCGGATCAGCAAAAGGAGACAGAGCTTTTGAACACTCTTGATTTTCCCTGGGCATTTGCTGGGTTAGCACCCTCGTCTTTTCATAGGAGTTCCCCTTACAGCAGAAATGAAGACAAAAAGCCTTTAAATCAACCATCGAACACTTCCCTCAGGAGGCCAGACCTTTCCCAAAGTTTTACGGAACAACTAATCGAGTCCGGAGTGGGAGACAGTGAGCCCACGGGAGCGATGAACGGCCAGGGATAGTTCTCATTTTGGAAGTGAAAACGAACACTTCGGCTTGGGTCCTCGCTTCGCTTAAGCACAAATGCAGTTCAGGGCATTTTTATTATGTTCTTCTAACTTATGATTCGCAGTTAGCGTTTTCATGTTGGCATGTCCCTAAGTATACATGTGAACATCTATGTGCATGCTCATGTTTTTCTGTGTATACATACATACATACATCTGTGTATATTTGGTGAGGGAAACCGGATTTAATTTAGGATCCTCTGGAGGTATGTCTTACTCCGGCAGCCTCCCACCACCCAGAAGGTGAAGTAGGACAAAGGAGGCAGCCGGAATAGGCTGCTAGTCCCGGGACTCCGCCGGTGCGGGGCGGCCTAGCCTGGGGGAAGGCTGTATATGCTGTCTAGAGGGGCTGGCTCAGGCTCCAGAGCTGCTCTCTGCTCCAGCACATCTCCTCTTTTCCTTTGCTGGATTTAAAAGAGGGCTGGTAGATTAAGCCCTCTGGAATTAAAGGAAAGGGAGTGGGGGTAGGGAGGCGGGGGAAAGAAAAATAATTTACCATAGCAAAATAAATCCTCTTCGAGACNAAAAAAAAAAAAAAAAAGAGTAGGGGGGGACTGTTTTCCGCTGTGTTTTCCGCTGTTGCTTCTGCAGCACCGCTCGGAATAAGCGCGCGCAGGGGCTACCGCCAGTCACAAGTTCACCCCATCCCCCCTTAGGCCACATAAGGACTGGGAAAAGAGGGGGTTGCTCTGTTCATTTGAAGGGGTTGGGGTGCACCCGCGATCCGTGAGTCCGCTCCCCCACACCGGGCCGTGCAGGTCCACCTCCCCAGAGGTTTCGAGCTGCCAGCAGGTAGGGGTGATAAAGGTTAGGGTTGGGGGGTGGGGTCGGTCTCAGGCTCAAGGAAAGTTTCTCTTACTAGGAAAATATTTTCAGCGTGTCTTTCACCACAACAGTGTTGGGGGGTTTCTTGCATGACCGTTTTTACTTTAGGAGTAAACGGCTGTGCAGAAATCCTCTTCCCACCGTTCGGATGTATCAGAGCACTGCTAGCTTCCTTACCAGTCCTTTTCACGAACGGTCTGTGGCAGCTGATGGCACGGCTTCCTCCTTATCCTGGAAAGAAAATCAAATTACATTTATATACATAATTTTGCTATCGGGTAGCAGCCAGGCAAAGCAGCGCAGCTTCCTCCCTCTGTCCCAGAGCTGGCAGCAGGGTTCAGTCTGGCCAGGTGCCCCCGACAGGAGCCCGACCCACAGCCACGTTTACCCCTCTGGCCTGCAGGGGCCGGGTTGCGACACCCCCTCCCTCCTGCCGGTTGCCCCCACAAGTTGAACTGAGTTTGGGAATGAAGAGAGGGGAATGGGGACACTCCTTGTGCTGCTGAGAGAAACTTCGGAGAGGTGCGACAGGAGACTCACTGTAATTTTTCTCTTCCCCCTCACGACAGGGATCTACGACTGCAAAGAGAAGAGGGAAGATGTGAAGTCAGAAGATGAAGACGGACAGACTAAGCTCAAACAAAGGAGAAGCAGAACCAACTTCACACTAGAGCAGCTGAATGAGCTGGAAAGACTTTTTGATGAAACACACTATCCGGATGCCTTCATGAGGGAGGAACTAAGCCAGAGGCTGGGACTGTCTGAAGCTAGGGTTCAGGTAAGAGAAAGGCTCTGTTCCTGGAAACGTCTTCATCTCCTTCATAACTGCCAGTGGATCCTAGCACAGTGGCCCACTTCATCCAAAGTGGGGAGGTGAAGGCAGGGACGACATGTGCAATGGGAAAGCTGTTTGTAAATTCGCCGTACCTGTCTTGTCAAACAATAACTGTTCTGGGAATATCTGCCCATGCTTTCTATTCCCTAGGAAGGTGATGTAATATTTTTTTTTCCCTTGGTGTGTGTGTGTGTAGGGTAGAGATAGCACTGACAAGTCTCAGCAAGTAATTTTTATTTTATTTTAAAAATATATTGTATTTTGCTTTGTAAATGTGCAATTAATTCTCCCTTAATCCTCACTTTCTTACTCCTCCTTTTATGGGAGAATAAGAAAATCAAAACAGAAACCAATCGCTGTGAATAAGGCTAGACGATTTGGGTGCTGAGGGACAGGATTAGCCAGAGCCGGGGGAAAGGTGTCTACTCTGATTCGTGCAGCAAGCCTATGAATGCATGGCACCCCATCTGGTGGAGTCTTCCCGAGTCCCTCCCATTCCACCTCAGATACAGCTAAACACCAATTAGCCTTCAAAACCTTGAAAATAGATCCGGGATGCTGTAGTTCTGGGGCCGTCAGAGCTGTCTGTTTGGGTGGTTATACATCGATTATTTTAAAATTCGATTTTCGGTTTGATGCAGGGGGAAAACACCCCCTCCCTCCTCCCCCTTAAGCCAATTAGAGAATGCATCCCCAAAACAGCTGTTGTATACAAAACCTAGCAACCTAGAAATAATTTACAAGATCAACCTGTGGCTCTCTGAGCAGGCCTAGAGAAGGCGAGACCTGAAGGAAATATTTTCTTAGGGTCTAACTCTGTGTTTGGCCTAATAGTCTCAAACCAAAACTCAAGAAGAAACGCATCAAGCCAAACCCTCCTCTGAACAAAATGCCTTCACACCCTGGAGAGAAGAGGCACACGTGGATATTTATGTCTGCCTATACTAGTGTGCATGTGGGTACCTATAGGCGTGGTTGTAGCTGTGTGGGGATGGGTCCACGTCTCCATCCAGACTCTCACCCACAGGGGGAAGGAATACAGCCCTGAACTGCGAGGGGGGGAGGGTTTGCCTTGTACCCCTCCTTAAACATGACCCACCATGGCCAGTTAGCAGGCAGGATGCTCCTCATCTAGCCTTCTCCTGAGCAAGCCACTATCTTGCTCTGAAAAACTGCCTTCTAGAGGCAAATACTGAAATAAGTAGAGTAGCCAGGTTTTGGTGGGGTTTTTTTTGTTTGTTTGTTTGTTTTTTGTGGTGTTTTTTTTGTTTGTTTGTTTCTTTGTTTGTTTTGTTTAAGGCTCTTTTCTCCCTTCAACTCCTGCCTCTCTCGGTACAAAATAAGTTGGGCAAGGGATGGTGCCGGGCATATGCCTTAGGGAGGGCAGCTTACAGGGGATATTGCAGGGATTCAGAATGCTGCTGGCCTGCTTTCTCCTGGAAGATTGATCTAACCGTACCATATAAATTAATGAAAAGATTAAACTTTTGCTGAAGGGGACATCAACTCTTATGTCATCTTCCTAGATCTTCTTACTTGGGCTCTGTAATATCTTTCCAAGGCCTTGATGTACTGTTTCTATAAAAATAAATTACTTGTAATTGAATTCTGCACTCTTTCTTTCAAGTACTTTATTACTGAGCAGCACCTTAACAGGATGTTCATAGTTACAGGAAAATTGGTGCTTCAAGTGCTAACACATCTTAAAAGAGCACATCAGAAAAGAAAAAAAAAAAGTTTCAAAGCAAAACAACATCACCACCTAAAAGAACCCAACACCCCCCAAAAAGCCCCCCCAAACTAAAAACAAGCAAACAAAAAAATCCAAGCCAAGTGAAACCCCGAATCCCTCCTGATTTAGGAGGAGATTATGAGAGAGAATAATAGCAATAATTAAAAAAAAAAAAAAAAAAAAGCAGGGATCTAAAAAAAAAAAAAAAAAGCAGGGATCTTAAAAAAATAAATAAAATTTAAAATATAAATGAAAGAAATATTAGGAGGGAAAGGAAGACAAATAGTTAATTAGTGGGGAAATAAGTACAGAGTTCCGTATCTGTCAATAAAGGGAAGTAGAAAAAAAAAGGAAAAAAGGAGGAAAAGAGAAAGGTGTTGGGGTTTTTTTGTGTTGTTTTTTTTTAATACTTTCAGTATTGTTCTCTAATTCCTATCTGAACCGCTTGTCCCCTGTTGTTAAAGGGTATAGTTTCAATTTAGTGTGGAAATTTGCTGTAAATAAATTGAAGCTCCTATGGTAGCTAGTCCTTATTAACCTTTTATTTTTAGTGTTGTACGGGAAACTCATATCACCCAGCTGTCAGGGTTATAATTGAAAGTTATGAGACCATAGTGAGGAGCAGGCAGTAATTCAATTACAACAAATATCTTTGGGTTTATGGTGCAGGGCTAAATTAAATGTCATTATTCACTGTCTCTAATGGAAATCAAAAGGAAATCAGATTAGAGCATTTGTGAAAGAAATCACTGAGTGATCCTTAATGAAGAAATAACTGTCTAAAACAGTGTACTGTGCTTTACTTAGCATATTCATGACTAATTGGAATTGATCGTGAATCACACCAAGCCTGATTTATTATCGCTTAACGCAGTGGCTAATTCATCACTTTTATTCCTCATAACCTTATTTTTTCGTAGCTAAAGGGAAAGGGCACTTCGTTTTCCAGATTTAAATATAATTTCTGTTTGAAAGATGTTCTGATTTGCAAGAGAAGTTGTTTAAACGCTGCTTAAATTTCTCATGACAATTTATACTCCTTTGGGGGTGGGGAGGGCGCGTGGGGAACACACAGGAGATTTCTTACAAAGATTTATAACCATGAAAAAAAAAATTAAAACTGTCGCTACAATGCGATGATATTTTGTTCATATTTAAGAGAAATACATCATAAATCCCTAACAGCGCAGTTAAAAGAAGCTTTGAGTGTTAATATTCGCGTATTGAGAGCAGCTATTATGTACTGCTGGTGCTGTGCCGGGTGTTTCAGGGCAGCGGTGCCCGGTTAGCGTGGGGAGGGTTGCTCTAACGACGGGCTAGAAAACTGGAGAAGCGGCACCAGTCTGTACGTCCTCGGTCCGTCTGTCGGTCCATCCCCGCAGCCGCCAGCCCGCATTCACCCTCGGCCACCCTAGGCAGTGAAAACGATGCTCCGAATTAGAGAAGGCCAATTCTTACTTAGGAAAATCATTGAGGTACCCGAGGTAATTAATGCTTTTGGAAGCCTTTCTTTGCACTAATTACTCCGTTGTAAATGACCATCATTAAGGCAATTGAAGAAAGCTTGAAGGCAAAATTTGATGTAGGAAGTGCAGTTAGTATTAATTAACCGTATGATCTCTTGGCAAGTGCAACAACATCAAAGATTGTAGGTGTTTACTTAGCTACAGGATTTTATCAGCCATGAAAGTCAATGTTTGTCCATATTCGATAGGTTTTGGTGTAAGAATAAGCGTTCTCAACACATTTCAGTCCCTTCCTCTGACAATCCTTTAGGGAGAGCTGCTAAACCTTGAGAGGGGGAAAGTAAGGAAGATCTGAAATGCCCCTGGAAAGGAGGCAGGAGAGGCGCAGCGCAGCGGAAGCTGGAAGTGCTGCGCTTGTTTGAGGCGTGACGGCTGAAACTGGGGCAGGATTACTGGATTACAGGCATTTCTCGAATAGGGGTACAAGACCTTCTTTACATCTCAGCCTCATGGCCTGCAAAGATGTTGCTCTTGTCCGTCCAGAAGTGGTGTTTGTGGGTTTTTTTTGGTGTCTGTTTGTTTGTTAAACATTTTACTTACTCTAGTTCACCCTGCTCTCACAGGGAGCTTGGATTAGAGGATATTTCGAGGTCACTTCCAACCCCTAACATTCTGTGATTCTGTGAAATGATTCAACCCCTTATGTGCACGTTCAGTATCTCGCATCTCCACGGAGATACATATTGTTTCCAAATCCAGGCTGGGAGAGAACAGATGGCCAGGTGGCTTAGGTGCCGGACCCCGAAGGCTAACCTGGCCCACTCTGGCCGCCCCCGGGATGTCTGAGAAGTGATTGGAAAGGGAGACATGGTTACACCTGACCTGCGTGTGGCCTATTTAAATGTGTTTGTGGGAGCGCCCCCTCACTCCAAGAAGGTGGCACAAGGACCGCCGCTGCCCTCCCGGGCTCGGTGCAAAGCGGCCGGCTGCAGGTCTCCCCGTCTGTGAGGGTGCTGCTGATAAACCACACCAAGGAGCAAGGGCCCCTCAAACATCCCCACCGCAACACGTGCAGGGTCTCACTGCGTCCCTCGGGCTGCTCCGGAGGAGAGATCTCAGCTAAGTTGTGCGGAGTCCCTCACCTCTCCTCTCCTCTCCACTCCTCTCCATTCTTAGCCCCTGAGGTAATCCTCCTTTAGTAGCTGCCTAGTTTACCTCCATGGGTTTTTTTTTTTGTTTGTTTTGTTTGTTTTGTTTTTTATTGGTTGCTTTTTGTTTTGTTTTGTTTCCATTTTCTTTTCATAGGTCTGGTTCCAGAACCGGAGGGCAAAGTGCCGAAAGCAGGAAAACCAGATGCACAAAGGTGGGTGAGAGGTGCAGGACAGTGGATGGGTGGTGGCTGTGGGGCTTCTGGGCGCCTCCGCCGCTCACCGGACCCTGTCTCTCTCCACAGGTGTGATACTAGGAACCGCCAGCCATCTAGACGCCTGCAGAGTGGCCCCCTATGTGAATATGGGAGCTCTGAGGATGCCTTTCCAACAGGTAGTTAGCTCCGGTTTTATTTTCCTTTCCCCGAGCAAACTCTGATTTTTTTTTTTATTTTTTTTTTTTCCCTCCGGGAGGAAGCCGGACACGTTTACAAGTGCCATTTATATAGAAGTTGGCACGTATTAAAAACACACTGTAAAATTTCGTGAAGGAGCCTCCGCCCGACTGCTAGGGATCTCAGCGCTCCTCGTGTGCGGGGAGGGGGCCGAAGCGGGGGGTCCCGAGGCCCCGGGAGACGCCGCCAGTGCTGAGTCCTCTCTGCTGCCGTGCCACGGGCTGGTATAAGACCCTAGGGCGGCCCACAGTCGTGACAAAGGCGGCCTGGGATCCCGGGGGTGCATCACCTTGTCGGGGTGAGGAGGGCTGGGGGGAGCCCTAACAAGCCCTCTCCCACCTGACGGGAACGCACTGTGCCTGTCCGCCCAGGGCCCTCTCGTCTCCGCCCGGCGCTGGAGAGTGCTGTGGGAGAAGTTCGAAGATCTCCCACCTCTCTCACCTGGTGGGCGAAGCCGAGAGGCGGAAAAATTATGGAGACCCTTGAACTATCGTACTCTCCTTCCTTCCCAGGCGGTTTGTCGAGGCCTGGTCCTTTCTGACGGAGCCAGCCGCCCGGGAGGTGGTGGGGCTTCTCCAGCGGTGCTGGCCAGCCGGGACCTGGGTAGTCGCGGAGCGCAGGCACCGGTGCCACTGCAGGGCCAGGTTCTTGCTCCAGGGAGGCGCAGCCTCCAGTGCGAAGGCCGCCGGGGAAAACAGGGATGAAGGGGATGAAATTCAGTCCCTTTTCCAGCCACCCCCTAGCCACGGCTTGTGACTTCTCCAGTTTCCTCCCCT
>VWZE01009718.1:0-23158 GCA_013396675.1 Eubucco bourcierii | reverse complement strand
CCCCCTCTTTTTTTTTGTCAATTAATCGGAGAATCGATTTTTCTCATCCTAAAGGGACTCTCCACCACATTCTCCATCCCAGAGACACGTGGGGCTGACAGATTAATTGTATTGATTTTTAAAAGACATATTTGGACCAAAATAATTAAATACATAAATAAACTGTCCCCCACTCCTCCCCAAACCTACCTGGAGCTGAAATCTCTCAGTCAACCCAACGTGTTTGTATAGGTCGAGAAAGGTCCAAACCAAACACCAACCTGGTATATAAGGGACCAGTGGCCAAAGAGTTTTTTAGTGAGGTATAAATAAATATACGTGACAACAAAAAAATAAAAAATAGCCATTTAGCACTTGTTGGTGCCTGAGTGTTGGGCAGCATATTTTATTTATTTATTTTAAAAGTTATTTAATGTAATTTATTTATTTATTTTTCAATACAAGGACGGTTAAGCGAGTCTTTGTGCCTCCGGTTAAGTGCGGAGCAGAGATTTGCCGGGACTTGCGCTTCTACCCCGTCCCTGCATGCTGGGCTCTCAGCTGACAAGTTGCTCTTTCAGCCTCCGGGCTACTGGGAAGGGCCGAGGCTGGGCGGGGGCTGGTTTCGCGGCCGCGGAGGGTTGCGGGATATCGGTGGGGTCCAACCACTTGCGGGTCTGACACCGCGTCTCTGCCGCCGCCCAGGTCCAGGCGCAACTGCAGCTGGAGGGCGTGGCCCACGCGCATCCGCACCTGCATCCGCACCTGGCGGCCCACGCACCCTACCTGATGTTCCCGCCGCCGCCCTTCGGGCTGCCCATCGCCTCCTTGGCCGAGTCTGCTTCCGCCGCTGCCGTGGTGGCCGCCGCCGCAAAAAGCAACAGCAAGAACTCCAGCATCGCCGATCTGCGGCTGAAGGCCCGCAAGCACGCCGAGGCTTTAGGGCTCTGACACGCTTCAGACCAGCTCCCCCCACACCACCGCGCCCCGGGTGCCCGTGGCAGGAGTGCGTGTGACCCGCACGGACCGCCGCTTTGATTCCCCCGCTCTTGCCGCTCCTCCTCCGGCCGCGGGGCCGTCCTGCAGCTTTCTTTCTTTTTTCTTATTAATTTTTTTTCTTTTTAAAAAATATTATTATTTTTGTTTAATTTTTAATTTTTACCTCTTTCCCCTGTCCCAAGGTCTGCGAGCGCTCGGCGGCAGCCACTTCCCGCCGCTCTCCTCGCCCTCTCGCCCCCAGGGACTTCGCATCCAGGGGAGCCGGGTAAAGAGCGGCCTTTGCCTGCCATTGGTGCTGTGTGTCACGGTGGGGGACTTCCGCAGGGCGAGGGCGCCCGGCTCTCGCCTTGGCCGGGCACAAACCCACGCACTCACCCACGCACCCACCCGCAGCAAACAGGCACCCACAAGTCAGAGACTACGCGGAAGATAAAGTAGGTGGGAGGAGACAGTTAACAAAAACCAACACACACACACACACAAAGAAAAAAAAAAAAGAAAGAAACAAAAAAAGAAGGAAGGAAATGATCTTTAAATTATGTTAATCTGTGAACATTTGGGACACTTTGGATTTTTTGACCCTGGCAAAAGTGATTGCTCCAGCATAACGTCACCCGCTGCTGTCAGTTTTGCTACCTTGTGCATGTGTCTAACTAAACACGTTTTGAAGATCAGAAATATATTAGAATGAAACTAAACAAAACAAATAGTAATAATAATAAATAATAAATCCTTGGGGCTGGTCTCCATTAAAGATGACATTTCTTTGTTGCCAACAGTATTATTTCACTGCCATGATTCTCTTCCATCACTGAGGAGCTGCTGCTGCAGAACTGGTTTGAATTTAAATGTGGAATTTCAGATCTGAGGCAAGGCAGTTTTTAATTTTCTTTCCCCCTTTTATTTAAAAAAAAAAAAAAAAGAGGCAGCAATAGCAAAAAACAAACAAAAAAGTAGAATGTCTCAAATGGCTGCATCCTTTGACAGGAGAGAGACTAGAATTTGTTAATCATTAGTGATAACCTGAAAAATGGGAACAATAAGAAGTGCACCTGTTTTGCCAGAATCACCTGAACTCAGTGAGATGCATTGTTCCATAGAAACAGGTCAATTTTTCTAATTTTTTTTTTTTGAAAGGTCTTGATTTTTGAACCAAAATGTTGTTTGGCTTGCTTTTTTTTTTTTTTTTTTAAATTAATATTTTTTTTTTACAGGATGTAGAAAGAATGACTTATACTACAAAGATGGACATATGTTTTGAAGACATAATACTGATGCAGTGTTAATTTTAGTGAAATGCAATTAAGTGCAGTAAAGTGCAATACTGTAAATACTATAGATTAAAAAGAAAAAAATAGCCGTACTTATTCTGTTAATAATCAATTCTGCAAGAACCATAACTTAAATCCTTTATGCTCAGACTTTTGCATTGTAACTTCTTGCCAAATTGACAGTCTGAGTCTTCTACGAATGGATAAAGTTTTATGCATCACATACGGGAAAAGGTAGATGCCATGATTTCCAGTCAAGATCGTGTGCCATATTTCTGAGAAGTAAAGCTGAAGTCTGTATGATACTTTCACAATCATTTTAAGTAAAGTGAAAAACAACAAAAAAGCACCACACAGAAGTGTTTTGTAAGTGGTGGACAAATCCAATATTTGGGCATTTGAAGTTTTGCCTGTGATTCAGACACCATATCTTAAGTTAACACTTAAGGGAAGTAACTAATGTAAATTCCAAAAGGATGGGAAGTAAGGAAATCGTTGAAATTACATTACCAAAGTGTCTGGGCTTACTGAATCCCCTCCCTTTTACTTTTTATTCTTATTTTCTATTCTTCTTAATTTTTTGATTAAAATAAATTGGTGGGAAGGAGAGAAGAAGGTACAAATATTGATCTTGTCTGCATCTAACAAGAAAGTTATTTGTTGCCTTTGTTTCCAAGACCCATGTTGCGGGAAGGTTAACCTCTCAGTAGTACCACTGTTAAGTCTGCTTTTTATGTCTCATTTAGCAATCCATGGCTAGTTTTGCCTTTTGCTGATATTTATGAAAATCAGATATTACTGTAGGACACAAATCTATGATGTAGATAAATTTTAGACATTAATCTTATTTTTATTTTATTTTTTTTTACTCCTTTAACTTTTTGATATTTTCTATCAAGCAGAATTACTGGAAGGTCTAAGTTGTACCCTTTCCCTTCCATTTAATATGTGAGAAATAGTTATATTTTGGATTTGCTGGAGGCGATAAATGTTACCTGCTTTTTCTACCTCTCTGTGAAAGCCCAGTACCTTTTTAAAGCAAGACCAAAATATTGAGATAGTGTTACTTGTTGCTGGCAAATACAGAGAAAAACCTCAGTCAGTTAACCATTTCATATTTAAACAAAACATTACCTAAAAAAATAAAATCTTATTCATTATAAAGTATGAATTTCTGGCTAAAATGAGAAATACCTGGAGTGTTTTCAACCCTTCTAACATGTATATCTGGAAAATAATAAATGTTACTACAGAGATGCTTCAGGCTATAGAAGGTAACCTGTTGTACTGGATACCCACAGTCATGGAAGGAGAATTTGATGCACTGTTAAAGGCCCTTCGGCACAGAGCTTTCGATTGAGTGAGGACTGCTTGTTATCTGTACTTGTGATCTAATTATTACCCTTTCAAATCCTCTTTCGAGAGTTTAACAGAGGTTTATGTGATTTTTTTTCAGTCCTGTGCTGGACTTCTGCAAAGGAGTTATTTTCACCCTTGAACAATTCCATAGAATGAGCTAAGTCAAAGCTGTAGGTTTGGGATCTGAATTTTCTCACATACTTTCTAAGTGAGGCTGATCATACAATGTCAGAGGATGCATGTAGAGTATGCATCCATCTCAGACAGGAAGGAATAACTTTTCTGCATTTGCTGTTTTACTAGGTATAAACACAGCAAAAATGCTTGCAAATTTTTCTCAGAAGCGTCACTACACATGGCTTCTTTATTCTGTTAAAAATACAGTGGTAACATGAATGCAGTTCCCTCCTGACAAGAAACAAAGCTGGTAAAGTAGCACACACTTTTCCAGAACAAAAACAAATCTTAATTTTTTTCTGATCGCTTTTGACGAATGTCTCAAGAACAGTCTTGCCCTCTACCACAGAAGGGGAAAAGGTGGCAGCATTTATCAGCTTAGCCTGTTTTGAAGGAGGTGCCATGTGTCAGCCCGGGGAAAGGGGCGGGTTATTGCTGTGAACCTACCAAGGTGCTTCACGCTGCTCTTGCCTTTCATTTAGCATGAAAGGAAATGGAAAGGTGCACTGTGAAAAGGTTATAGCCAAAATGTGTTCTTGCTTTGCTTGTTTCTTGTGTGGACCAGTTGCATCAGTGGTGGTATAAAAACTTTGTCTTGGTTTGGATTATGTAGCAGGTGACCTCCTCTTCTTACCATCTTTACACTGTTGAGAAGAAACAAGCGGTCCTATTTGTGTTACCATGTACTGGACTGTATTTTTCCCTAAGTGTAAGTCACCATGGCTGCATTCACTGAGTGGAGCTCCAGTGATCCACACAAGTTGAGAATCTGGACCAAAACATTTACACCATCCCAGTCAATTTTTTTTTCCCCTTTAATTAATTTGACAGTCAAGATTTTGAGGTGATTAGCAAGGTTTAAAAATATTGTAATTGTTTTAGGTTCTCAGGCACATCAAGACTCTTTTATCATCCGCCATCATCCAACCTGATCTTTGTGTAATCTTTCATTTGAGAAGTGTGAGATTTCCAGGATCATCTGAACAACAGATGCTGGGTAGAATTCCTGTAGAGGAGACCTTCATTTAGTGTATGTGGACTGCTAAAGAATCTCCCTCAAAAGTTTGGTCTGATATTTGAAAAATAACTTGAATAAATGCCAAATTAATAATGTTGTTTATAAATAGGTCTATTTTAAAAAGGCTTTATGCTTTACTTTGCCCCCCTTATAATAGAAAAAATATCTGATAAAAAAAAAAAGTTGTCAAATAAGCTTAAGTACTTCATCCATTTATATCAAAGTAGCAAGCTGACTCTATGGTTCATTTTTATTGACTTGGAGATGTGTGAAAAAATGATATTGGAAGTTTATTTTGTTTAGTAGGGTCATATAGATGTAGTGGCATTTTGGTTAATATCATAATACTTAGCATTTATATAACGTTTATTTGCAAAGCACTATATAAATGTTTATTATTTAATCCTCACCTGTTATGAAGTAGGTAAGAGTTGTTATCCCCCTTTTTTTGGTAGAAATTAAGGCATATAAATCAAGGGCCAGGTTCCGTCAACCGTTGTCAGCACTGAGTGTTATTACTTTTGTTTTTGTGATGCAGCTGCATCCTCCATATGATCACCTGATATGAACTTTGTGGTGCTAGGCACCTTTCAAAACTGCAAGTAGCAGAGGCCCTGCTCCCAGACATATTTCAAAACTGTAAGTAGCAGAGGCCCTGATCCCAGGAATTTAAACTCTGTCCCTATCTTCAGCAAAAGTCTTAAAGGGAACATTGAGCATGATTCAAAGTGGCAGAATGTGTCTGTGAGTTATTTCTACAGAACATGAAATTACTGCCCAATACGCTGACCCTGTAAGTCAATGGGAATTTGGTTAATGACTTGGTGGGGCTGAACTGCAGCAGTTGCTAAGACTAGAACCAAAAATTCAAATTCCTAACTGGATGCACCAATTTCTAGAAAACTTTGATTTCCAACTTCCCCTACTATAAATTTTTTCACACAGACCAAGAGTGTCAATTCCTTGCACACTTTATCTGCTATGTCATTTAGTCCTATATATGCCTATAAACCAATAATAGGTCAGGAATTTGAAATGACATAACATCAGCAGAATGTTTGACAACTCAAATTCAATAGAAATTCAGATCCCTAAGGCAAACCAAGGTTATGATTTTTTTTTTTGTGACAAAAATAAATGTTTTCTGCTTTTTAAAATGTGCTATGGATAAATAAACTTTTTTTTTTTTTTAAACAAAATTTTAGTTTTTTGGAGACATTATTACTTTGGAGGTGGCAGGCTTTTTTGCCCTTCAGTTTGAGGAAAGTTTTCAAAGTATAGGAAAAATGTTTTACGCATATTTCTTAGAAATGTGTTTATTTTTATAATATCTAATAACTAATGGCACTCTACAAAGTGTGCACAACCAATATGGTTGGAAATTTTTTATGTTCCTGGTTAGAAAGGATGGTGAAACTGTCCCACTCCTCATCTGTAAGAAGCCTACTGACCCTGTTATGTTTTCTTTCCATGATGTGTCAGAATTCCCATGGCTAGCAAGATTCCAAACAACTGTGGCTTACGTGGCATGAGGTTCTTATTAGGTGGCTTGAAAATCTCTACTGGTTGCGGTAAGGTGTGGTAGGGCTGTAGAAGACCTGGTATTGCTTGGAAACTGAAAAAAAAAAAAAAAAAAAAAAAAAGAAAGAAAACCAGTGTGCTGTAGCAGAGTGTGATCTCCTCTCCTTAAGAGAAGAATAAAACCTTCTGCTTTACGACTCATGATTTTTGTAAAATTGCATCTCTAATTCACATCTTTAAAAGATGCAACATCTGTCCCATCAGTGTAACCCAGTGACTAATACTACATTGTTTATATATTAGGTAGCCTATCTAGCCAGATCAATGGAAGACCATAGGCTTTGCTGTCTGAGGCATTCTTCAAAAGGGGTATGATACTAGATATCCCTCCAATTTTGTTTTTCTGTTAGACAGAGTTAATGCTAAAAATTGGTGCCTAATCAGTAAATCAGCCTAGAAACTTACTGATGTCCAAGAAATGATTGAAATGCCATGCAGTTCATACACCTTAGGTTGAAAATTGATGTTTAACTAAAATCAGTCAAAGAATGTAGAAAATATCAGATTCTTGAAGCTGAAGATATTTATTGAAAGGCAGTACTTTCACTAATCTAGGCTTATGGTGTGTATTAATTACATCAAAGACAGGCAAATATCTGTTTCTTTGTATTAATGTATATGGATGTTTTATTTATTTTTCTCTTGTTTGAAAATTTCTAGATGTGTATTATTTTAATTATGTTGAGTGTAAATTTGACAATGCCTTGCATTTATTTTTGTGTTTTTTGAACCTGTTGCTTCTGCAAAACTATAAGCGGCCAGTATGATTTGCAGTACCATTGGATATCTTGGTTATGTACACAGTGTGTCTGAGTTTACAGACATTTCAGGGATGAAAACAAAACAAAAAATCTCCAACACCAACTCGTCTTAAAAGTTTCTACCCCTTTGTTATTGTGGAAGAGAAAAACCAAACAAATAAACAACTTTTTNAAGATATTATTTTAAAATAAATATATTACTGCACTACTTTTTTTTTTTTTTTTTTTTAATTTTTTTTTAAGGTTTTGGTTATGCCAGCATGCTCCTACATGAATTCACCAGACATATTGAGTTCCTGTTTCAGTGTATTATGTTGAATCACGTTATATGAATGTACATCTTGTAAAAGTGAGATATGAATAAACTTATAAATATTTGTAATCACGTGTTAATGGATACCCAAAATAACTACTACCAAAGGGACTGTAAATAGTAATGCATTTCCCCCTGTTAAAGCAGAGATTCTCTTCTGTATTTAATGCTTTTTATTTTTTTAAAAAACATCTTATTCTCTTTGCAAGGAATGAACACAGCTCATCTTTCTCTGTAGCCATTCCATTCTCATAGGCTTCTGTGTACACTTTACAGAGCAAGTTACAGCTTAGCAGTGGCTAATCAGAAGTTACTTTCGCATCCTATCTACTACTATGATATTTGTTGCTGCGTATCCTGTTTGTTTTTGAAAGATTTGTAATTTTTCCTTACCATCAAGAGGACTCTATTTGATTGCTCCCATCTGTTGTCCGTTCAAATCAATAGGAGGGGCACTAGATCAGACTCTTATTCTTCAGGTGATTAAGTATTTTTTGTCATGTCTCTGCTTGTGGGTATGGTAGATGTAAATTTCTCCTATAGTCTGATTCTCTCTAGTTGTAGTCCAGCATTCTCATACTGAAAAGAATACCCAAGACTTCCTCTTGTTCCTGCGCAGTGTGTTGTTTCATTTGTAACACTGAAGCAAACTGGGTTCATGGAAATCTTTCTGTTTGATTACAGCCTGTGGAACAGGTTCTAAACTTCTGAACTAGTCACAAGAGTTAGGTTAGACTTATTTGAGATCCAGTTTGTCTGACACATACATTTAAACTTCATCAGCCTTTCAGAATGGGTAATTTCATGTTCTGAGCCCTTATCCCAAGACCTCACTGCATGCCTTTGTTCTTTCTTGTCTGCAGCTGACTGTATAAGCCGAAGCCAGAACCTGTATATAGCTTCTCTAAACTTGTATTTTCTGCAAGTGTTTACGTCTGCTTGAGCTCTGACCTGAAACCTAACTGGAAAGGAGTTGGTACAATATTCCTACATCACAATTACTGTTTCTCCCTATGCCAAAACCACAAACTGACATCCTGTTTTTCCTGTCATTAATTATGTAAGAGACAGGCTATTATGAGAAAATTAATCCATCCTTTCTGTCTCTGAAAGATATGTGGGCAGTGAATGGTTGTCAGTAGCAAGTACTGTAAGAGCAATCAGGAAAAATATAAAGTGATAAGAGTGTGTGCTGAAAGATTAACTTCACCAGAAGACCATCTAGTAGCAATCTATAAATAAATATGTTTTAACACTCTTATTTTTGTCTATTCATATTCAGTTCAGATGTTGAAAAGAGAGATAAGTTTTCTGGCAATTTGGTTTTTAGGAGGAGATTATTTTCCTCTTCATTTTTGTTAATTAGCATTTTTTTTTTCAAGTAGCTACTTCTATTGCTTTCTGAAATAATTTATGGTTCTGAGAAAGGCTTCCTCTCTTTTCTCTTTGGGTACATTTTTCTTCTTCTTTGCATAAAAGTATAGTTTTAATTTAAAAAATACTTTGACCCTATTGCCATCAGCATTTTTGGCTACTGTCTCTAATTCTCTCTGTAGGATCTGAATTGAATTGGATAAGAATAAACGCTGTAACAATTTCCTTATGAATTGTCAGTAAAATTTTCCTTTCTTTCTTGAGTAGCTTCTCTCTTAGATCATTATTTTTTGAGCTGCGAACCTCCAAAAATAAAATTACGAGGAGCTACACAGGGAACAGGGCTGAATATCTGCTGGCATGAATACCTGTGAACAGTGGAAATTTTACCAGTATGTGTGGTTCAGTCCTGTATTTCCTGCATTTCCAAAAGTCCGGTTAAATTTTGCAGGGGCAACCACAGAAAGACAGATCTGTACTCAAAGACCACATGACTGGAGATTGGACAACAGAAAAGGAAATGTATGTAATTTCGTTTCCATGAATCAAACACTTGGAGTTCATAACCAATATGATTAAAGATAATGATCTTAGTCTTACATTTAATTGCTGATTTATAATTGCTACCAAGAGGCTTTAAAAATACAGAGTCAGAAAACTGAATCCAAAGAAGAGTCTTAATGCCTCGATCTACAGTTAGACTTCAGAGGAATTTAAGCACTTAGTTCCAAAACCTTAACACAGGACTTTTGGCTGCTTCTCAAACTCTATCAAAGCCCGAGGGCTGCAGTTCCTCCAGACGTTAAATTTCTCCATGAGCTTCATGTTCTACTTCTGTGCATGTCTGGCACCTGATAGATCTTTGTGGCTGGGAGGCTTGCTCCTTTTTTGGCCTGACTGAGTTACAGAAACCAGATACCTCTTCCATCTTGCTTAACTTCAGATATTTACAGTTCAGATATCTACATCAAAACTTGTCAGTAGAGGCAATCAGACACTTTTAGAGTAGAGACCTCTGGTGAGTATATTAAGGTGTGCCTTAGAAGCAAACTAACTCAGATGTAATAATCTTTGTAGACATCTCTCTTTTGACTGTCATGTCTGATTCTGCGACAAGTATCTTCCACGTGTTCCCTTCACATGTCTTCCATTGGAAGAACGACATCAGTTCCACCACACTATATTCTTCACACAAGGAGATTTCCTTTTATACAACGACTCAGTAAGTAGTAGATATATACAGGACTCTGCAGTCTATATTTTTCTGACTTTGTGATGCCTGAATAGATGGGATAGTTGAAAAGGTAGAGATCTTGGTCCTGGAGACCAAGCAACATGACTCTAGAAACATGCTAGAGTCTCTTGAGAAGAGTTAATGTAGATGATACCACTTTGACAGTATAGCAAACAACCTTTGTGCTATAATTTCTGTTCTAACTGGTTTACCTACTGAGTTTTCTGATTTTATAGTTGATTAAAGTACAAATTTTTTTTTCCTACAAATTCTTGTGAAAAAGAATCATATTATTGTTTTCCCTAGGTGACCCTCAACACAGTAATTTTTGATAATTTCCTAAATTTATCAGCTTTGCACAGCGAAGTTCCTAGATTTCGTGAAGTTTTCAATTTTCACTCTTCCTGCAAAATAACTCCTGAAGTTGCAAAACCCCCATCAAATCAAAACGAACAAAAAAACCCAGCAAAAACAAACAAACAAACAAACAGACAAACCAACCCCAAACTGAAACCAAACCAAAACACAAAACCAACCCCCCAAAACCCAGCCTCTTAAGAGAAGGGATATAGATGCACATATGCACATAAACATTAATATGCAAATCGCTCAAAATCTGACAGAGTTTAACTTGCTACTTGCATAGCTTTAGTATGTTTAATGAAGCTACCTCACATAGTTCCATCTCATGTTATCATACACATTCTTGCTAAATGACCTCTGTCTCCACTGCTGTGTGAGGTAAACTGCCCAAGGAGCGAATTGGGTCTGCGAAGAGAATGATGCCATTTTCTGGAAGCATTCCTCACTCGTGTGAGATACTGGTAGGCATCTGTATGTAGGCAGTGAGAGAAATCATGGCAATAAGTGTACATTTGGCTTCAGTTAATCATCATGTAGGAGAAGTAGATCTAGCCTGCTACAGACTTTCAAGCTGATACATTGAAGGTAGTAAGCCATTTCCAGGATACTGCTGAACATGTGCTTTCTGTTTTCTGGGAGTTAAAGTCAAAAGACCAGGAGTCCAATGTATAGAAATGCTCTGTGTTGACTGTCACAAGTTTAGTTGACAAAAGCTATGTAGGTTTGGGACTTTGTGGAGGCAGACAGCATTATGTAGCAGTGTATATTAATGTGATATACCATTGACTTACTGTCTTACATTAGGCAGGTCATTGAGTCTTTTTGCTTCAATCTATAAAATGGGTTTAGTGATACTCTCCTAATGTGTACATAGGAATGACACTCTCCTGGTGTGTACATAGGGGGATTGTGACCATAAATTCATTAATCTTTATAGGACACTGATATACTAGATTTGCAAGCGTCAGCACAAAACCCATGAGGCAACAAGTAAGTCTGTATTCAATGCAATGTTCAGAGGATGTGCAGTAAATAAAGCATGAGGATAAAGAGAAATATTGAGCAGCTGCTGTATTCACTGAACACTGTGCATTGAATAAAGCTGGGATCCTGTGGAAAAAAAGAAGACTTATCATATAATTAAAGAATGTATCATAATGTGCACACACATGGGAATATAATTTGATTGCACAGTCAATGTCTGTAACAGTAGTTCCTGACTTTTGTGTGTTAATGAATTGATGAACACTTTCCCCCCTCAACTTTGAGAATCTTTTCCTTCAGCATTTACATCTGTAATTGTCTATGGTTATACTTTTTCAAATTGAAAATAAAAAGACAGATTGCATACACTACAAAACTGTTAGGTCTGGGATGCTAAAGTCTCCACTGAAGTTTGGAGATGACCTGATCCAGAAAACAACCTGTACTCACAGGAAGAGAAAGATGGATATGTCTTAATCTAGCCTCTGATTTGGTCAAATAAGCTATACAAAGGGATGCAAAACTCACTGACACCAAATGTACTGATTCATGTTATGAGAATTGGAGCCCTCTGATATGACAGATGGTTGGAGGAGAAGGGCTTAGAGCCTTTTCTGATCAGAGATCAATACGAGGCAGGTTCTTAGATCATGTAACCTTTCAGTGCAGTGTGTGTCTTTGCTTAACAGTAAAAGATGTGAAAGACTCACAGATATTAACTGAGACTGTGCATTCATCCTAGGCCAAATGATATTTTGACTTCGCAAAACCAGTCCCAGTCTCCTTCTGCTTTCATCCCACCCAGAGGCATTTCAGTGTGTCCCACACAATGTGAAATATTCTCCATCATTAACTGTGATCTGGTGCTGGTCCTGATAGATATGTAATTGTTCAGAATGTAGAAAGCTCTAGGCTGCAAGAAGGAGTTAAGCTAGCTTAAAGCAAGTAGAATAGCTACAAAATACAGAAGCTGGCCAAATATGAAGTGATTTCATTGGGAGATGCACAAACTCTAACCTAGCATTAGAGAGTGAGATGAATGAATGTTTTATCACTGGCTGATAAATGAGGTCTTTCTTCAATGGCTAATTTAATCTAGTTTATACCATGTTTGCCAAGGAATACAAACATATATATGGATACTTGTGGATGACTTTTCTGTGCATCTGAACCTTGAGACTATTGATCATGACAAAAAGTTTGTGGGAGGTGCCAGCCATTATTAATACAGAGAGATTGTTACTGCTTCTCTTGTAAGTTACTAACTTTGCTATAAATGGAAAGCTGTAGTGTTCATAAAATACAGAACCGTGTGTCATTGTGGTAGAATTAGAACAGTCTGATTTTTTTGGACATTGTTTATTTCTAGACCTCATGTACTTAATGTTTGAGACTGCACTTTTACAGGGTCACATAGCTTGTGTTGTATGGTGATGGGCAGGGGGTTGTTTGCTGGTATAAATAGATGTCTGTGGTTTTGGAAAATCTGTCTGAGAGTTGTAATGGGTGGCAGGGCTCGGTCCAGGGTGTTGTACTCAGGGGAACCTTTCTGCTTATCGGAAAGGCACATGGTTCAGTGCCTTGGAATTGTTCCTTCAAACTTGTTGGTAAGGAATTGGTACAGAGTCCAGTTTGGAAATCAAGCATGTCCATGTCTTGAGTGGTGTTCAATAAGTTTTCTTCGAGAAGGATTCAGCATTCTATTCATGGATAAGCTAAAGAAAGAGATGCTGTTGAGTTTGAATTACTTATCTCCTTAAAATGTTCAAATTCTAGTTCTTTATCAAAACTATGTGCATGCCAAGAACTGAGAAAACTAAGTTCTCAGATCTGTTACTATAAACATCTTTTTCTGGGCCTCATTCACTTTACTTTGGATCATATGACTTTTGCTGTTGTTTTCTGCATAGCATTTCTCGGAAATTGATAGTTTCTCTCAGGTTGTTTTAGTTGCTTTAATTCATCTACTCTCTTAATTACTCAGTGTTCCCTTATTCCTTNATTTAGAATATCTACTCCTCTTTTACAACACCATGAGGACTGCTTGCATACTTCAGTGTGGTTCTGTTGAAGATGCAGGACAATTGCTTATAACCTTTATGCTCCTGGCACGTGTTTCAGGTTTGAGTCATAAGTGCCCGTTGATATCTTTGTCTGTCTCCCTGACCATAGTTAGAAGTGGACCTGGATGAAACTTATATAATAGTTTGTTGGCTCAGTTTTATATTCATTTGTGGATTCTTTTCTAGAGTGTCATTTTATTTGGACTTTACTCACCTGCTTTGCACATGTAATAGTTGACAGAGAAGCAACTTTTGGAATATTAGTTTCCTCCCTACTGCCAGAAGTATGGCACATTTTCTTTAAAGTAGCGTGCATTTTTAAGGACAACTGCATGAGACCACTTTATCATATACATAACAAGACTGATTCCCAAGGACAGTCTCCTAAATGCCTTGATCTCAGTTTTTGAAACTGTATGTGTGACGTCTGAAGATTACACAGACTCTGTGTTGCAGGAGGGCAAGGCTGAAAAGGACTTCCCAATTAATCAAATAAAATTACCCCATATTCTACCTAGTTATGAAGTAGACTAGACTTCAGAGACTAAAGGTCCAGAACACAGGAGGTACATAAAGCATATTCTGGGGAAATTGCTTTTTTATGTAAAACTTCCCCTGGCCCCCCTTCTAGCTAGTGAAACCCCTCCCCCTCCTGTTTTATTCATTGGCAGAAGCCTCAGGAAAGTCGCTCCTGTAAAGACTGTGTATGAACATGTACCATGTCCTGTTTGCAAACTAAGAATTGCCACCTTCATGTCACTTAAATGTCTACATTTTGAGGTAAGGTGGGTTTTTATCTTTAGTAAGATTGTTATTTAAATGGATTGTTGTACCTACATTACACGTAATTGAAGAAGACGGCATCGTTTAGCTTTTTTGTATGTGGACATAGGAATGAGAAAGAAGTAATGTTTATTTCAGAAACTAACTGTAGCTATGGCAATAGATGCATGCTGTATTTCATCTGGGAAACATAAGTAGTCATGTTAGAAAAGAAAAAAGTTACTTCAATAATGACTTAAATAATTCGTTGCGTGGAGTTTACAAGTCAGTAAGTACTGATATAGTTGAACTAATGGGCATTAAGTTAATTTTGATACTCAGCAGTGATTGTTCCTGCAATTAAATACTCCTCTCAGGTTATGATTAAAAAACTACCTGAGAAGTAGTTCCCAGAGAGCTACTAATAAAACAAAGTTTGACATTTTTTGAGCGGAAATAGGACGCAAGCTTCCTATAGCTGTCCTTGTTACCATTTTATATCCATGGTGTCTCTAGCAGGATAACAAAGATAACTATATGCCCACAGGCAGAATGGGTTATAACTGAATGTTTATTTAACTAGTACTTAATTGCTTACCTAATTGGTAAACATTTGTGTTAGGGATATGTGGTTCCTACAGGCACATTAATGGAGTTTCTAATTTAGATTGCTTCTTGTTGATAGAATCATAGAATGGTAAGGTTGGAAGGGACCTCTCAAGGATCATGTAGTTCCAATCCCCTGCCATAGGTAGGGACACCTCCCACTAGTACAGGCCACTCAACACCTCATCAAGCCTGGCCTTGAACACCTCTAGGAAGGGAGCATCAACAACCTCCCTGGGCAACCTATGCCACTCTCACTGCAAAGAACATCCTCCTAACATCCAGTTTTAATCTCCCCTCTTACAGTTTAAACCCATTGCCCCTAGTCCTGTTATTGCAAGACCTTGTAAATAGTCCCTCCCCAGCCTTCCTGTAGGCCCCCTTCAGGTACTGGAAGGCTACTATCAGGTCTCCTCGAAGCCTTCTCTTCTCCAGGCTGAAGAGCCCCAACTCTCTCAGCCTGTCCTCATTGGAGAGATACTGCAGCCCTCTGATCACCTTCATGGTCCTCCTCTGGATCCGCTCTAACAGTTCCATGTCCTTCCTGTGCTGAGGGCTCCAGAACTGCACACAGTACTCCAGATGGGGTCTGATGAGAGCAGAGCAAAGGGGTAGAATCCCCTCCCTTGCCCTGCTGGCCACACTGCTCTTGATGCAGCCTAGGACTCGGTTGCTGTCTGGGCTGCATGTGCACACTGCAGGCTCATGTTGAGCTTTTCATCAATTAAGACCCCCAGGTCCTTTTCCTCAGGGATGCTCTCCAGCATTTCACCACCCAGCCTGGGTTTGTGCTTGGGATTGTGCCTACCCAGGTGTAGGACCTTACATTTGGACTTGTTGAATTTCATGAGGTTGGCTTGGGCCCAATAATTCAAAATAGTGCTATCATTCCAAAGCCTTTGGTGTTGTCCCTGGCTGCTGCTTTGATTCTGTCAATATCAACTGCCTCTGAAACTGCACTAAGAAACATGAGTAAGCACTTTATGTCTTTGTTTATAACAGTTATAGAGAACCCATGCTTATGATCTCAGTAGCGACCAATGATTATAGAAGTTTTCAAGCAAGAAGATGTTGAAAGAGGCTAAACAGCAGAAACAAAAGAGAAAGTCTTTGAGCACCAAATTTAAACCTGACACCAGCAGCCTGGAATTTTCAGGGGAAATTCACACCCATCCAGAAGATCAGTATAGGATATATGCACCAACGTACTTTTAAAACCAGTATTTTAATAGCTGTTGATTTTCAAACTAGCAATTAGAGAGAATTAGGAACTAAAAGGAGGTCCAGGTTCTGTATTACTCCACTGCAAAGAAATAATTTTGTTATGAAAGAAGTATACAAAGAAAAGCATGTAAATTGAGGACAGATCTGGTTCAGATACATGATTTGGCAACAATTCCAAAGCTGAATTCTTCACTGGCTTCTTTCTTTGTACATATCAATTTTATTATGTGTAATCTAAAATTTACATACAAAAGTGGTTTGCGCAGTTCTGGCAAGGTTGCATGAGGGAGTCTAAGTGGCTGGTCTAGTTTAATGATCCTTCCTCTTCGTCATCACCTCTGGAAGCTGGAATCCCATTTTATATGCTGGACATGCTTCATGGCAAGTGTGGTGGAATAAGACTCTTCTCTACATATGTGTCCAGACAGTCTGTAAAGACCTGAAGGCACTAGGAATGTGATTTCTCACCTTATGAAGGATTACACAAACCTGATTCTTCAAGCACCTTGTCCCCAGTGAGTCTGTTGTAAAAAAAACCTGTTCTCACTCTGAAGACATTCACTATTCTAGAGGAAGAATTTAATATATTCAGGTTTTAGAAGACATAATTTTACCTCCTCTTTTATTCCAAAACCCTGGAGCGAAATATTTCTTTATGTCCGTGAATGTGGTGTGTTTTTCTCTGATGCTGGTAGGGCAGATTTAGATTTTGTTCTAATGTTTTGTTACGACAAAAAATTACATTTGTATTTTAGATTTGCTATTTCAAAAACAAACACTAAATGTAAAATTTTCCATCCTGACCTACACAGCAGCTCTCAACTCCAATAGTCTGTTCTTCCTGCATGAGGGGAACTCCCATTGATGTGTGGATCTGAGAGGAGAATTTTGCCCTAAGGGCTCAATTTTGTGCTGAGATTGACATATGCATATCATAAAAAATAGAATAATCTATGCATTTGAGGAGCTATCAGCAACTCCTGTGCAATGCTGTTGCTCTCAGATATCTCTGACATGCTACTAATATGTGCGATAGACTGAGAGGTATATTAGGTTTAATGTTTGTACTAACAACTCCACCCCCTGAGATGAGATGAAATAAAAAGGATGAAACAAAAGGATGATCTTTCTTCTTTATTGTAATTATTCATATTATGATACCTCAGGAAAATTTAACAAATTCTTCTTATAACACTGTGCAGCTCTCATTCTAGGGCCTCAGACAGATACTCAAGTCAGGAGCTGTCTGGCTACATGTGATTTTTTCACATCCTCTAACATTGTCAGAGAACCATCTGCAAAATATGGCATTTGTGACTGGTGGAGGAAAGACTGACTTACATGGGTCATAAGAATTATAGTTTCATTGGGTTTGGAATAGCACTTCAGCATTTTCTTGCTCCTTGGTGTTCATAAATCCAGAGAAATTTATCTGAAGAACAAAAATCATCTCACCTTCTCCTTTCATAGTGAGCCTCTGTGGTCTTTCATTCAATTTGTTTTTCTCCAGGTTTTCCTGCTGACCTGAATAATATAACTGCTTATCTACAGCATGCAAAAATTTTGGCTAGAAATCACCAGTAATTCTTATCAGTTTCCCTCATCACCTCTTATCCTGCTCTTCCTTTCTGTGCTGGTGATGACATTCTGGTCATCTCAACTACAATTTGTTTCAGGTAACGTTAGCCATCCAACAAGGAAATTCTTAGTCCAAAGTAAAGTGTCTTGATGGAGTATAGCAGGAGAGGGGTGCCAGGAGCCACTGCCAGATGGGACTGGATTGAGTATATATCTGGGACTCAAGGACCTGCTTTATGCCAGTTCTTTCAGCTGCTCCCATGCCAGTGACACAATGGTAGCATGGTAACATCTTTTGAGCCACTTGTGAGGTGCATGATGCTCAAACCTGTAAAGTTGATTTCCCGTTGCCTAAAACAGATCTTTATTAAAGGAGAAATTTCTAAAGACTGTCCAAAAGGGCACAAAATAGACTCTCTCTGTATTATACTGATAAATATCTGTGTCAGCAGTTAGGAGGCAGTGTCATATCACAATAAGTTTTCATTCTGTTTTTTAACACTGCCTTTGCTATGATGTGCACCCCTGTAGGAAATTGCAGAGGAAAGATGCTGTAAACCAGGAAGAAAGGCAGGAAGTCCTTTCCCCCCTGTACTGTGGTACAGAAAGAATTCTTTCTCGCTGAAATTGTCAGGAATAACAGAACCTTGATTTCTTTCTGGAGAAGAGCCATTTCTTCTAGAGAAAGACACTGGAGAGCAGTTCCCAGCACTGCCTAGTGTGTCCCCTGCACTCTCCCTACCTCACTCAGTTCCTCTAAGAGTGTAAAAATAAATAATAATAAATGAGATTGTTTGTAGCTCCCAGGAAATATGTTAGTACGACTATACTATTAGCTCTTTAACAACGGTCAAACGACCAGTCTGGAAAATCTGGTTTATGTAACCCATAACATACTTCATCCTCAGGGATTAGTTACAGTTTGGATTGGCATACAACTTGGCCTCCACGTAGGAGCTGACAATGTAAATGTCAATGTTAGCTCAAGTGTCCAAAACTTCCACTAAAGGAGATGGGTCTCTACTTCATTCGCTCAATGGAGTCCAGAGTGAATACTTAAGGACTGACTCATTTATGAACAGGGGGATGATCCAGGGTGCCGAGACCTCCAAGTGAGGCTTGCATTTTGATGGAATATAAATGAAGTGCCTTATGGAGAGTGAGTTGGCACCTCACAGGATATGCTTAAGCATGTGAAATGACTACTAATTGAGCCAGGGATCTCTCTATTGAATAGGTTGAGTGCATCATTCTTTTGAAGCCACCACTGAAGTATCTAAATCTTGAACAAAATCCCACTCCAAAATCACTGTGCCGTGACTAATTCCTGGAGTTTTTCATATTGTCTATGACATATAATATGGGATTAGTCAAACAAACAGTTGTTTTCCTTCTGATTTTGTAACTGATGCATATCAAAGGCATTTGGACTTTAGTAAATACTACAAAAAGCTTATACTGTGAATATGGATCATAATTTGTTTTTCTTTGGATGTTTACATCAGTCTATGTTTTTGGGAAAAAAAGTTCTTTTAAAAACTATGAATATTTGCATTCAGTGCACTAAAGTGATTCCAAATGCCAGGAAACTGTATTTACAACCCTTATCTGAAGCTGTGCTCAGGATCCTGTTTTCTTGCTATTATGAACTGCCCTTCCTCACAACTGCTGTAATGACAGCAAATTGCTGCTTAGAGCTATGACATGCCTTCTCCACACTGTTTCTTAAGATAAACTTGAGCCAGAAGCTACTACCCCAAACTTTTTAACTTCAAAGTGCTTCACAAGCATGTAAAACTAATCAAACAATATTCTTCAGTAGGAAACATATCATGTTTTACAGGTGAGGAAACCAAGGCAGAGAGATAAAATACCATCCCAAGTGAGCACACAAAATCCTTGATCTGCTTCAGGCTACAAAGCATGCTGCCAGGCAATATAGACATGTATAGGATCTATAAAACAATTTGTAGGGTTCTCAAAATCTATTTCCATCAGAGGTAACTCCTACAGTATACCCACTGGGAGTATGGTTGGTGATAGAGCTACAGAAAACTCCCACATTGTACTAGTGGACAAACTCAATGGTAGTGCACTGAACACTGTCTCTTTGTCATACTCTCTGCACCAGGCTTCTACAATGAAAAGCATATGTCTGAAGGTCCTGTCCCAAATATTGACTTTTGAAAATAACATCTCAGGGTCAACAGATCAGCATATATGTGGCTGGAACATGACTTCATTTCTGAAAAATGGCATAAATGCCTTACACTTGTTTCTGTAGAAGAGATGCCTTAAATCTTTCCCATTAGCAGGTGTAACCCTCTGATGGAGGCAAATTCACCTCCTCAAGCTGTTAAGGTCAATAATGAAGCATCTGTCATTACCCTGAGAGACACAACAAATTATTGGTTCTAGAAAGAAAAGTTAATTACAAAAATATTTTTTCCATTTATAGGAATTAAGTTCTTATAAGAAAGAAAAACACATTAAAGCATAAATTTGAATCTCTGAAGCAACAGAAACCTGTACTGAAAAATCCAGCAGGCTGAGAAAAAAAATCTTAAGGCCAAATAAAGCACAAAACCCTGGAGCCTTTCCTTGCAATTTATGTGATGCAGCTGAGTGCATCTGTAGCAGGCACTCCAGAAATCACTTTTCATTAAATCATACTTTTCCTGCCTTTAGTTTTTTCCATATGTCAGAAACCAACATTGCTTTGCTCTCCTGGTCAGATGAGCCAAGTAGCTTCTCCTAGTGGCAGATGTGACCACAGACTACATCCTGTCTCCTGTTATAATGGGATCCACTGCATGGAAGCACTGCACAGGAGCACTGAAGATGGCACAGCTTGGTAATATGAGTTTTACTACACAAGAGTAGTAGGCTGATGCTTCCCAGAATTGGACTGGTTAAGCCTCTGCTAAAACCCATGTATGCCTCAGGCAAAACCTTATATGTTTCAGAAAAATCCAGGAAAGAACATGAGTGAGTGCAGACTACCATGGTCAGAAAAATGCCTTATTAGCTTATAAGCATCCTGTTGCTTGAAGATCATTCCATGTTCACTTACAAAGCATGTGGAGTGAGCAAGGCTGAACAAATTGTCCAAGCGAGGCTACTGAGCTGAGTATCCCTTTCATAAACCTGGGGCTTGGCTAGAGCTTTCTGAAGCGCTTGTGGACTGAAGTAGTGTCTTAGACTGTCAGGTACTGAGGTCTGTTTTTCCAGGTCACATTGCCAGTTGCAGATCATCAACAGCTTAGCAGCTGTCTGTGTCTGTCTGAGGCTAAACTATAGCTGTTGCTCTGTTACCCAATGAGCCCTTCTCAGTAAAGAAGGGGAAATGGAAAAAGGAGAGAAAAATTGGTTTAATTAAACAGCCAAACTAATACTAGTGATGATATAAAGTACACAAAGTTAAACCCAACCCAGTGAGAATATACATGGATCACAAGAAATGGGAAAGTAGTCATAGAATCATTTTGGTTGCAAAAAACCTTTAAGACCATCAAGCCCAACCACTGTCTAACTCTACCAAATCTGGTGCTAAACCACATCCTTTAGTACCATGTCTACACACATGTTAAACAGCTCTAAGAATGGTGACTCAGTCACCTCCCTGGGGACCCTGTTCCAGTGTTTGATAATCCTTTCACTGAAGGAGTTTCTTATAATACCCAATATAAACCTCCTCTGGCTCAAATTGAGTCAACAAGAGCATAAGGAAAAGGAGCAGGAAGAACCTAAGTGAGAACAAGAGCCTCTTTTATAATGTGTGACATCTATCATAGAATCATAGAATGGTTTAGGTTGGAAGGGAACTCAAAGATCATCCAGTTCCCACCCCCTGCCATAGGCAGGGACACTTCCCACTAGTACAGCTCACTCAAGGCCTCATCCACCTCCAGGGAGGGAGCATCCACAACCTTCCTGGGCAACCTGTTCCAGTGTTTCACCACTCTGAGTGTAAAGAACTTCTTCCTAATACCTAGTCTAAATGACCCCTCTTTCAGTTTCAACTTATTACTCCTCCTCCTGTCATTACAAGACCTTGTAAACAGTCCCTCCCCAGCCTTCCTGTAGGCCCCCTTCGGATACTGGAAGGTTATTACAAGGTCTCCTCGAAACCTTCTCTTCTCCAGGCTGAAGAACCCCAACTCTCTCAGCCTGTCCTCATAGGAGAGCTGCTCCAGCCCTCTGATCATCTTCATGGCCCTCCTCTGGACTCACTCCAACAGTTCAATGTCCTTCTTGTGTTGGGGGCTCCAGAACTGTACATAGTTTATGGTATGGGATACACTCATGAACCAACTCAGGTTAACTTTCTTGGCTGTCTCAAAGCTACTAATGTCCTTCAGACTGTGGCTACCCTATTCCAGTGAAACCAGGACACTAAAAAAACCTGTTATGTTGCATCCTGCTTTAGAACTGGATTTTGGTTCTCTGCTGACTGGGATATGAATGTGATGTGGCTCAAGAAGAGATAACAGTCAGTGGAAGTGAAAATCTACCTATGTTCCTCAGGTCTGCCATATTCTTTCTGATTCTGCCACATGGTGTGCCACGTGGTGTGGCCTACTACCACAGCCTTATTAGGCAGTAACTTCCCTTCCTAGAGCAAACACTTCTAATCATGATGTCCAGAAAAATTACCCTACAGAACAGAACCAAAGACTAATTTTTCAGGCGTTGTTTCAATATTGGGAAGCTGATTATATTTCCTTATGTCATATTTTAAATTTTAACATATCCTGATCTTAGGGAAAAAGACACAACTTTTCCCTCCTGATAGAAATTCCACTTTCCAAACTTTAAAGATAATAAAACTCACAGTGCTGGTGCCCATTTATCTTATTAGCCAACATTAGGAAGTGTAATTCTATTCCTTATTTCAGATCTCTACTCTGCCCTGGTGAGACCACATCTGGAATACTGTGTCCAGTTTTGGGCTCCCCAATTCAGGAGAGACAGGGACCTGCTGGAAAGAGTTCAACAGAGAACCACGAGGTTGATTTAGGGGACTTGAGATCTGGGGCTGTTTAGTCTTGAGAAGACAGAGAGGGCAGATGAACAATGTCTACAAATATCTGAGGGATGGGTGTCAAGTGAAGAGGGGCAATCTCTTCAGTGGTGCACAGTAATAAGACAAGGAACAACAGGTACAAACTGAAACATAGAAGGTCTCACCTCAACATGAGGAGAAATTTCTTTACAGTGAGAGTGACAGAGCATTGGAACATGTTGCTCAGGGAGGTTGTGGAGTCTCTCTCTGGAGACTTTCAAAACCCGCCTGGATGCATTCCTGTACAAAGTACCTTAGGGGATCCTGCTTTGGCAGGGTGGTTGAACTCAATGACCTCTGGAGGTCCCTTCCATCCTCTACATTCTTTCAATGTTCTGTGATTCTGCGATCACTTTTCAGTAAGCTTTTTTCCCACCATCCCTTCTCTGTTTCCTTCACGCTCTTGGGGCTCAACCTTAGAATCATAGAATCATAGAATGGTAAGGT
>VWZE01009716.1:50482-75800 GCA_013396675.1 Eubucco bourcierii | reverse complement strand
CTGTGCTCTGCTCTGGGGAGAGCTCAGCTGCAGGGCTGGGGCCAGGTATGGAGGCCCCAAGACAAGAGAGACCTGAGGCTGCTGGAGAGGCTCCAGAGGAGGCCACAAAGGTGATCAGAGGCTGCAGAAGCTGTGCTGTGGGGCCAGGCTGGGAGAGTTGGGGCTGTGCAGCCTGGAGAAGAGAAGGCTGCAGGGAGAGCTCAGAGCAGCCTTGCAGTGCCTGAAGGGGCTGCAGGAGAGCTGGGGAGGGACTGCTCAGAAGGGACTGTGGGGACAGGATGAGAGTTTGGAACTGGAGCAGAGCAGAGTTAGGTTGGACCTCAGGAGGAAGTTGTGCCCAGTGAGGGTGGGCAGAGACTGGCCCAGGCTGCCAGGGAGCTGGTGGAGACCCCATCCCTGGGGCCATTCAAGGTCCTTGCTGTGTCCCTGAGCAGCCTGCTCTAGTTGCAGCCTGATGACTGCAGGGGACTGGGCAAGATGCTCTTTGAGGGTCCCTTCTCAGCCTGCTGCAGCCTGTGGCTCTGTGAGGGAGGGCTAGAGGGGCAGGTGTGGGCTTTGCCCTGGCTGCTGGCACAGGCACACAAATTTCTCCCTGTGTCAGCAGCTGCTGGCTGTGCAGTGGGCTTGTGGTTGGACATCCTGCAGAGTGTGTGCAGCAAACCTTCAGCCACTGCCAGCCAAGAGCCTCCCCAGCTCTGTAANGAGTGGTGTGCAGCAGCTGTCCCCAGAGTGCCAGGGCACAGCCCTGCTGCCCTTTGGGGCTGAGAGGCACCACCCAGCCTGTATGTGAATATTCAGCTGTTTGGGGGGCTGCAGGACCCTGCTTACCTTTCAGCTGGTTTCTCTTCTCCTGATGAGACCCACAGCAGAGCTTTCAGTTATTAGCCTTTTTCCCCCCTTAAAAAAAACAAACAAGAAAGGATTAAATGAAACCCAAAAATCAAACAGACAAAAACCCCAAACCCAGCTGAGTCATCTCCTGGTGAGGATATTAAAGACATTCTTCTGTATGCCTGAGGTAAAGGAGGCTGAGAGCTCAGCTGGGCAATGCAGCCCAAGCTCTCCTCTCTCCTCACCGCTCTGATGTCCCTCTCCAAGCCATCAGCCCTCTGGCACTCGCTGCCAGGCACCCTGAGAGTGGCCTGCAAGCAGAGCTCTTGCTGATACACGATGGAATCTCAAGCAAAGCCTTTCTCAGGAGCCCTGGGGGTGGTTTTGGGATGATCCTTAAAGCTGCTGGGAGGAACAAGCTGGCTGAGAATTGCTGCAGTCCCAGGAGGGGCACAAATGAGCCCTTTCTGGCTCTTGCAGTACATGGGGAGAGTTCAAAGCTCAGCTCTGTGTGCACCTGCAATGGTGAGCAGAGGTGGGAAATGAACCTCCACAGCAGCTTCGTCCTCTAAACACCCTATGGGGCTGTGCAGCCTGGGCAGGAGAGCTCAGAGCTCCCTGCCAGTGCCTGAAGGGGCTGCAGGAGAGCTGGGGAGCGACTTTGGACAAGGGCTGGCAGTGACAGGATGAGAGACAATGGCTTTGAGCTGGGAGAGAGGAGAGTGAGAGTGGAGAGGAGGGTGGGGAGAGCCTGGCACAGGCTGCCCAGGGAGGCTGTGGAGCACAGAATCACGCAACGTGATCTTTGATCTTTGATCTTGGATCATGTTGGGTGATTCTGTGCTCCACAACCTCCCTGGAGGTGTTCAAGGCCAGGCTGGATGAGTCCCTGAGCAAGCTGTGCTGGTGGAGGTGCCCCTGGGCATGGCAGGGGGTTGGCACTGGCTGAACTTTGAGGTGCCTTCCAACCCAACCTATCCCATGACTCCTGGCAAAGTCACCATTTTGGGCTCTGCTCTGCTTCCCCATCTACCTCCATGTCTCCCCTGCCCTCTCCCCAGAGCATGCAATTCCCCTCTCCAGGCACCACTGGAACCTACTCCTGGCTGCCTGTTTTTCCTTGGCACACAGTGTTGGCACAGCCTGGACTGCCAGGAGTCCTGTAGCACCCAGCTCTGGGCACAGGTCCCTGGAGAGACAGCTTGGAAGGTCTCTTTTCATTACAGTGATTCCAGAGGGAAGTGCTCAGTGGGACACAGGTGCTGTGGTTTAAGGTCTGTGCAGCATAGGAACAGGACCCCAGGTGGGTGAGGGATGTGGCCCTCAGGGCAGAGGTCCCTGGGTCATGTCCTTCCCTCCTCCTGTCCTGCCTCTGCTTCAGGGGTAGGGATTTCCATTTTGTGTTCTCTTGCCCTTTGCCTCCCCTGGCAGCCCAAGAGCTGCTGGTCTGTCCCTGGGGAATCCACTGCCACCTATGAACTGTTCCTCTGGCTCTGTATTTATCCCTCCCCCTGTATCTCTGCACAGCCTTTTCACCTAAATTCCTTTTAGTTTCTGTGAAAATTGCTTTCTTAATTTCTGCTCAAGTCCTTTGCTTACCCTTTTGCTTGCCCTGGCTATGGCAGTAACCTCCCTTCTGTCACAGAACCACAGGAACATTCTGGCTGGGAAAGGCTCTCAGCATCACCAAGCCCAACTGAGATCCCTACTGTAGGAGCCTCACTCCTGTGCCTCCTCCCAGAGCTGCTCCAGGACCCTCAGCAGCTCTGCAGCCTTCCCTGGGCTCCCCCCAGCAGTTCTCTGTCCCCTGACCTGGGAAGCCCAGACCTGGCCTCGGCACTGCAGATGTGGCCTCACTATGGCAGAACAGAGGGGGAGCAGAACCTGCCTTGGCCCTCTGCTCACACCCTGTGCATTGGTGCTATTTGCAGCACTGTGGTGCCAGGACCACTCACAAAACCCTCCCAGCAGACTCTGTTCCCTCTGTCCTGTGCCTGGCTGCAGACAGAGCAGCTCCAGTGCTGAACTTGGTTACCACAGGAGGCACAAGGACCTGAGATGCTGGCAGACCCACCCCTGGGTGAGAGGATTACCTGTGGGGCACTGCAGCAGCCTCTCCTCTGCAAGAGCTGTGCCCAGTGTCTGCACCCTGCAGCTCCTTACTCTGGCCCACAGAGCTGAGGTGGGACCTGAGCTGTCAACAAGAGCTGAAGGAGCTGTGGGGGGCAAGAGCCTGGGGCCAGGCTCTGCTCAGTGCTGCCCAGGGCCAGCACAAGGGGCAATGGGCACAGACTGGCACCCAGGAGGTCCAATCTGAGCAGGAGGAGAAAGTTGTTTGTTGTGAGGGTGCTGGAGGCCTGGAGCAGGCTGCCCAGAGAGGCTGTGGAGTGTCCTTGTGTGGAGAGCTTCCAAGGCCAGCTGGGCACTGTGCTGCTGGGCAAGCTGCTGGGGGTGCCCTGCTGGAGCATGGGGTGGGACTGGAGCATCTCCAGAGGTCCCTTCCCACCTCACTGTTCTATGGTTCTGTGATCTCTGATTCCTTAAACAATTCTCATGCTGACAGCATCAGCTGCAGGGCAGTGCTGACCTTGAGGCAGTGATGGGAACAGGCAAAGTGCTTGGGTGAACAACTAAGGGGTGAAGAGGCAGCTTCACCTGGCAGGCCACTGGAACCAGGACAGCTGGCACGAAGGAAACTCACTCTGGCATTGCAGGGGCATTAGGCAGGTGAGGAAAGCAAAGATTCACACAAGTCTGGAGCAGAGGAGGCTGAGAGGAAACCTCATTGCCCTCTACAGCTCCTTGAGAGGAGGCTGCAGGCAGCTGGGGTTGGGCTCTGCTCCCTAGGCTCAGGTGAGAGAAGGAGAGGAACTGGCCTGGAGTTGTGCCAGGAGAGGGTTAGGTTGGAGAGGAGGAAAATTTTCTTTGCTCCAAGAGTGGTGAGGGCTTGGCAGAGGCTGCCCAGGGAGGTGGTGGAGTGCCCATGGCTGGAGATGTTTCAGCAAGATGAGGTTGTGGAGTCTCCTTGTCTGGAGCCTTCCTCTGCTCCAGCCTACACAGCCCCAGGACCCTCAGGGGCTGTGCAAATCCATTCATCTACACCTGAGAGTCTGTTTGGCTGTTTCCTACTGAAAACAGCTGTGTGGAGAAAAAAATCCCCACCAGTTCATACCCATCAGCAAACTTCAGGGCTCTACTTCTTCTCAGCTGCTCCACAACCATGACAGCACCTCAGGAGGCCTCAGCAGAGCTCTGTCTGACTTGTGCTGATCCAGACAAGCCTGCAAGCAAGGCAGTGGTCAAGAGAGAAAGGAGCAAGAAGAGACTAAGAGCAACAGGAGAGACCATACTGTGAGTGCCTGCAGCACAGGAGGGCTGCAGCTGGAGGGAAGAAGGAGTCTCAGAAGGTTTCAAACCTTTCCACCTGGGACTTGCTCAGCAGTTTCTTCTCTGGATGGATCCAGGTCAGCCTCAGTCCTCTGGCCACAGCCATGTTGGTGTTTGAAGGGAAACATCAAAAGGCAGCACAGAGACACTTGGCAAGCTCTGAGGCTGGAAATGTGTTGGGTGAAGGAGTCCCTGGGGATCAGCTCCAAGTGCAAGGTACAACTGGATCCAACCAACTGCAGCGGGGCTGTGGGCAGGGGAGGGCTCTGCAAGTCAGCATCCTCATCTGGCTCTGGAGCCCCTGGCTCCTGCATCTGGTTTGCATTAATGCCAGGTTTTGGGGGCTCACTTCTCCTACCAGTTGTGCAGCAGAGACACTGAGGTGCTCTCAGGGAAGCAGTTCTGGGTCCTTGCACCTCTGCTCTGTGATGCAGAGAAATAACTAA
This sequence comes from Eubucco bourcierii, assembly GCA_013396675.1. Lineage (NCBI taxonomy): Eukaryota > Metazoa > Chordata > Aves > Piciformes > Ramphastidae > Eubucco > Eubucco bourcierii. Next base: position 71,136 of record VWZE01009716.1, on the reverse strand, counting down.
CTTCAGACTGGAGTCTCCTCAGCTGCTTCTGACTGTCCTGCAGCTACTGTTCCAGTTCTCAGTCTTGTTAGGGTTGGAAAAGCCCTTTCAGGTCATCCAGTCCAACCATTCTCTAACTCTACCAAGTCTGGTGCCAAATCATGCCCCTTAGCAGCAGACCTCTGCCTCTGTGAAACACCTCCAGGGATGGGGATCCAGCCCAGGTGATTTGCCAGGCTGGCGGAGGACACCAAGCTCAGAGAAGATCCAGAACTCCACTGCTTTGGCCTGGTGTAAATACAAAGATGGGAGCTGCTTTCTTTTCCAGCCTGGGGGGCAACTTTCAGCAGTGGTTACCTGGTGCTGAACTTAATAGAATCATAGAATCATAGAATCATAGAATCATAGAATGATAGAATCATAGAATGATAGAATCATAGAATCATAGTGCTGCTGCCCTGCCCTGTCCTTCTGCTCCCCTGGAGTGGTTCAGGATCACAGATTCACAGAATGGTTTGGACTGGAAGAGACTTTCAAGCTCATCCAGCTCCAGCCCCTGCCATGCCCAGGGACATCTCCCACCAGCACAGGCTGCTCAGGGACTCATCCAGCCTGGCCTTGAACACCACCAGGGAGGTTGTGGAGCACAGAAGCACAGAATGGGATCAAAGATCAAAGATCAAAGATCAAAGATCAAAGATCCCATTCTGTGCTTCTGTGCTCCACAACCTCCCTGGGCAGCCTGTGCCAGTCTCTCCCCACCCTCCCTCTCAACAATCTCTTCCTCAGCTCCACTCTCACTCTCCCCTCTCCCAGCTCCATTGTCCCTCTGCCTGCCACTCCCAGCCCTTGCCCAAAGTCCCTCCCCAGCTCTCCTGCAGCCCCTTCAGGCACTGCAAGGCTGCTCTGAGCTCTCCCTGCAGCCTTCTCTTCTCCAGCCTGCACAGCCCCAACTCTCCCAGCCTGGCCCCACAGCACAGCTTCTGCAGCCTCTCAGCATCTCTGTGGCCTCCTCTGGAGCCTCTCCAGCAGCTCCAGGGCCTCCTTGTGCTGGCTTGCCCAGAGCTGGAGGCAGTGCTGCAGGTGAGGGCTGAGCAGAGCAGAGCAGAGGGGCAGAATCCCCTCCCTGTGCTTCAGGTCACTCTGCTTTGCTGCCACCCAGGGCACAGTTGACTCCCTGGGGCTGCCAGTGCCCATTGCTGGCTCATGTCAAGTGCCTCATGCACCCCAACTCCTTCTCTGCAGGGCTGCTCTCAATGCACTCATCACCAGCCTGGACTTGTGCTTGGGATTGCCCCAACACAGGTACAGGTCCTTGCTCTTTGCCCTGTTGAACTTGCTGGGTCCCACAGGGTCTGCCTGAGCAGCACCAATGCTTTGCCAACCTTCTCACCGTGGCACTGCCAACATGGGTGCTGGACAAGTCTTTGCTGTTCTCTCTGGCCACAGCACCTTTCCTGGGAACCTGAGGAGCCAGGCCTTGCTCTGTGGAAGGCTTTTGTTTCTCCTTCATACCAAGTCAGGATTCGTTCCAGTTTCCATGGAAATAAACTGTGCAGAGCTCAGAGGAGAGAGGCACTGCTGGGTTGTGAACTCAGCCAGCCACCAGGCACCACGGAGCCTCTCACTCACTGCTCCCCACAGACACCACTGGTGGCAGGGGGAGAACTGGGCAAGAAGTGGAACTTATGGGTTGGGATGGAAGTCATTATTGAATCACTGAAATAATACATTTTAAAATAGTATTAGTAGCAGAGCTGTGAGGCAGGGCTGGGTCCTGTGGAAGCAGGAGCCTGTCACAGTCTGCTCCACAGACTCCTTCAGCCATGTCACAGGGCAGGCTTGAGTCACCCTGAGGATCACAGAGCCACAGAGCAGCTGAAGCTGGAAGAGAGCTCTGAGGTCCCCCAGCCCAGCCCCTCACCCCCAGCTCCCATCGCCACCACTGCTGTTCAGCCTCTGTCACCAACCCACAGCCCTCAGCACCACCTCCAGGCAGCTCTGACAGCCCTGCAGGGATGGGCACTGCAGCACCTCCCTGGGCAGCCTGTGCCAGGGCCTGAGCACCCTTGCTGGGAAGGAATTGCTCCTAAAGCCTACCTGAGCCTCCCCTGGCACAGCTTGAGGCTGTTTGCTCTTGGCCTGTCACCTGCTGCATGTCAGAAGAGACCAACCCCTAGCTGGCTGCAGCCTCCTTGGGGGAGCTGTAGAGTGAGACAGAGCTGGGGAGTTACACAGAATTGATAACTGACATTAATTCTGATATCCAGGCAAGGACTGGTAATAGCCATGGAAGTTGTTTATTAACATTAAATCTCCCCAGAAAACTTAGTTACAAGGTTCAAAGTGCAGGGCTTGGGCAGTTGCACAAAGGGAGCAGGCAGACTGGAACACTGTAAGAAGCAACCAGCAAGTGCAAGTATCCAAACTGCAAAGAGCTTCTCAGTTACCCCTCCTGCCTGCCAGGGCCTCGAGAGGCTCTGTTCTGCCACTGAGGCTTCAGGAAGGCACAATGGGACCCAGCTACAGAACTTCTTAGGGAGAGGCTTTGAATATTGTCACAAAAGAGCGTCAGGCAGTACCCAAAGTTTGAAGGGAATTCTGTTGGTGTTGCAGGCAAAGCAAAAAGCCCAAAGCCTTGTGGCCAAAGCCCATGTACTGATTGCCCAAACTGTCAGGGCCCCTAGGACCACAGAGATTTGGCAGTCAGAAGAGCACTTTGCCAACCCTGACTGTGCCAGTTGAAGGCAGGAGCTTACCCTACCTTATCTGGGAAGTGCAGCTCTGGCCAGGTGCTGTCTCCTCCCTGTGCTCTGCTTCCCCCCACCCCAGCAGAGGGAAGGGGACAATGGAATCAGGCCTGAGCAAGCCAGGACATGGATCTGCCATGACAGGGCCTTGGACACAAGTCCCATGAGGAACATCTGAGGGACTTAGGGTTGTTTAGTCTTAAGAAGAGGAAGCTGTGTGGAGAGCTCAGAGCAGCCTTGCAGTGCCTGAAGGGGCTGCAGGAGAGCTGGGGAGGGACTTTGGGCAAGGGCTGGGGATGGCAGGCAGAGGGACAATGGTGCTGGGAGAGGGGAGAGTGAGAGTGGAGATGAGGAAGAGGTTGTTGAGAGAGTGGGGAGAGCCTGGTACAGGTTGCCCAGGGAGGTTGTGGAGCACAGAAGCACAGAATGGGATCTTTGATCTCCCTGGAGGTGTTCAAGGCCAGGCTGGATGAGGCCCTGAGCAGTCTGTGATGGTGGGAGGTGTCCCTGGGCATGGCAGTGTGTTGGGGCTGGCTGAGCTTTGAGGTCCCTTCCAACCCAACCCATCCCAGGATTCTGTGACTTCTAAACCTACAGACAAGGCAGGTGCCCTTTGCACACTGGAGCTGAGGTCCAAATGCAGGGGGTGAAAGGTGCAGTGCTGGGGCAGTCTCCCTGGAGAAGGACCTGGTGCTCTGTGAGTCCTCTTGGTGCCATTTTCAGAGTGGACATGAAGGTCTCTGAATGCAACAGCTGAAAGCAGTGGGATGGGATCCTGAAGGCTCCTTCAACACTCAGCTTCCCTGTCTCTCCACTCCAGCCAGAGGGACATTCCCAAAGTGGATTCCCAAATCTTCCCTCTGGATTTCCTTTTCTGACCATGTCTTCATACTGCACATCTGCAACCATGCTTCAGAGGAAGCACCCAGAGTCTGCAGGCTGCAGGCTGTGCTGAAGACATTTCTCCTAAGCATGCTTGGTGTGTGCACACCAGGGATGGGCTCTGGCACATGCTGAGAGTCATCTCTCCTAAGTGTCTGGTGGCTGACAGCTCACCAGGAGCCAGCTGTGTGCCCTGCTGGGCAAGAAGGCCAACAGGGTCCTGGGGTGCCTTGACAGGAGTGTGGGCACCAGGTGCTGCCCTCTGCCCTGCCCCACTGAGGATCTGGCTCCAGTTCTGGGCTCCCCAGGTCCAGAGGGACAGGGAAGTGCTGGAGAGAGTCCAGGGCAGGCTGCAGAGCTGCTGAGGGGCCTGGAGCAGCTCTGGCAGCAGCAAAGGCTGAGAGCCCTGGGGCTGAGAGCCTGCACAAGAGCAGCCCCAGAGGGCAGCTGAGCAGTGCTCAGCAAGAGCTGAAGGAGCTGTGGGGGGCAAGAGCCTGGGACCAGACTCTGCTCAGTGGTGCCCAGGGCCAGCACAAGGGGCAGTGGGCACAGACTGGCACCCAGCAGGTTCCACCTGAGCAGCAGGAGAAAGTTGTTTGTTGTGAGGGTGCTGGAGGCCTGGAGCAGGCTGCCCAGAGAGGCTGTGGAGTGTCCTTGTGTGGAGAGCTTCCAAGGCCAGCTGGGCACTGTGCTGCTGGGCAAGCTGCTGGGGGTGCCCTGCTGGAGCAGGGCTGGCACTGGCTGATGTGATTCTGTGACTCACCAATGATGTTGGGTCTCCTGCAGAGATCACTGCCCAGCAAAACGAATTCAACTGTAACCCTTGCCCTGAAGAGTGCTGCCATCAGTAGGACTCAGCAGCACCAGGCCATGAGTGACTGCCCCAGCAGTCTTCTACTCTCAAGCACATGTAAGCAAGTCCTGAGATACTAATTATAAGAGAGGGACAGCACATGTTAATTAGCTGCCAGGACAAAGAGCCTGCCCAGCTGTTCATGTAGCAGCAGTCTGCTTTTGTTTCCAGCTTTTCAGCCAGATTCTCTCTCTCAGGCAACAGAGTCTATCAACACTGATATGGCAAAATAATCTCCTCCATGAGTTCTTCAGAAAGATGTGAGCCACCTTGGAAGCCTCTGGTGCCAGGCCTTGCCCTGACACATGACTCACAACAGCAGCTCTAGAGTAGGCTCCCAAGGCAGTTCAGAGGAGTTGGCAGCAGCAGCCTGCCCATCCCAGCCCTTACTCACATAGGCAGAGCACTGTGCTCTGGGTTCAGCTCAGCCATGACACAGAAGGTGAAGGCCAGAGCCACCATCAGACATTTAGAGCAGCAGTGCCCACAGTGCAGCTTAGAGTGGGTTTTCCTGGGCAGCAGTGACAGCCAGTCCATGAGTCAGGATTCACAGAATGGCTTAGGCAAGGGACCCTAAAGATCATCCAGTGCCAACCCCCTGCCACGGGCAGGGACACCTCCCACCAGCACAGGTTGTTCATTCCACCTGGTCTGCAACACCTCCATGGAGAGAGTTATTTCTTCTGGCACTCGTCATAGAGACCCCTGCGGCACTCATCCCTTCTGCCAACACATGCCATGGGCCTGTGCCCTTGGGGTGGTACCAATTGAATCCCAGCAGCTGAACTCATAGCATCCTCCTGGCAGAGCTGTCTCATTGGCTCCTCAAGCTGGGAAGATGACCGTTAAATACTTCCATGGGTTCGGAGGTGACGGCAGTGAAGTACTTTGGGGTCACCTGAAGAAAGGCGTTGTGGAAAATCTGGGCACAATGCTGATGCAGGCAGACAGAAGGTCTCTGTCTTTGGGAAGCAGCTTCAGCTCAAACTCTGCTTAAGCTGAATTTCATCTCCTAGGATGATCTCAGAGAAGATAATTCAGGTGAGGAAAAGAGCAGACTTCTCAAGGGAAAATGTAAAGGGTTAACCCTCCTGGGTGGGGGGATTGGTCAGAACTTGCCCCCAGGTCTGCCTGACCCTAGGTGTAGTGTTTAGCCCACTCCCACTGCCTGTCTGGACCCCCTGTATAAACAGAGGGACTCCCTGTTTCTCTCTCTCCTCGTGGCCTGTGTGCCTGTCACCATCCTCATTCCTGCTCTCCTGCCCTACCACCTGCCCAGTCTCTCCCACAGGGTGCACAACTCTTCCATCCACTGCCATCCATCTGCTTGGATACACATTTTGTATCTTGTTTTCCCTTCCCTACACCTATCTGTAACTCCCTACCTTAAATACCTTTTATTTGTCATTAAAGCTTTCTTTTCCCTTCCAAGTGGTAGCCAGACTGTCCTTTGGGTGGTTTTACCCCTTCTGTCTCCTCCTTTCTTTCTCCCTTCCCGAAAGGGGGAGGAGGGGGAGAGGGGAAGGCATCCTGCTATTATTGTGTTGGTTTCCCCTGAGAAGCTAAACTCAAACCAACACAGAAATTAGAAAGGAGGTGTATCTGAGCAGCAGCAGAGAGGTGTCAGAGCTTGTCCCAGCTCTCCACCACTGGAGCCAAGCACTGTGAGATTCACCAGCAGATACCTGTGATCATGGAACCACAGAACTGGTTTGTTTGGAAGAGACCAACCCAACACCACCATGGCATCAAACCACCTTCCCAGGTGCCATCTCCAAGTGTTTCTTTAACACCTCCAGGGATGGTGACTGTAGCAGCTCCCTGACTCACCTGTTCCTGTGGCTGGCAATGGTTCCCACAGGGATTAGGACGTTATTCCTTTGCAGCAGCCCTCACTGCTCCTCAAGCCTGCCAGGACTTCACTGCTTTCTGAAGTGCTCTGTGCACCTGGAGGCTCCAGGACATATGAACAAAACTGGTTCAGTCTCAGCAGATAAACCAAGCCCAGCACAAGTCAGAGGCCATTAGTGACAGAGCCAACAGACAGCAGAGTTGAAATGAAGGCCACCAGGCAATCTGCCCTGACATCCTCCCTCCACCAGACAGTGTCCTCTGCTCTTGCAGCTTCAACACACTTCTCTTCCCCTTGCTCTTCAAGGGCTGTCTTTTTGGTCTTCACACACAGCTACTTTGCCTGTTCTCAAGGGTCAGGGCTGGGCTGGGCACATCTTCTTTGCACAGCCATGAATGAGTGGTCTGCACCCCTGGGTGGTCAAAGGAGCACTCCAATCAATCTCTTCATTGAGGGAAAAACAAGCAGCCAGGCAGCTGAGCCTCCAGCAAGACCTGGAGTGGGAGATTTTCACTCTTCACCCTCCCTGAGATTCCATCTGCAGCAGACAGCTTGAGAGCATTCAGCACTCTGCAAAAGGCAAAGGCTTCCCTGTACAGGCCTCTGTGAGAGCTTCTCATAGGTCAGGGTTGGGCACAGCTGAGTGCCAGAGGCTCTCCTGGAGCCTTCTGCCTCCCACAGGGAAGAGAAAGGGAAGGAAGGAGAGAGGTTGATGGGGTGGGAGAGAAACTGAGCCAGCTGGGCTGGAGAGAAGAACAATGCCAGGGGCTGGAGACACAGAGACACAAAGCAGTGTGGAAGCCAAGCCCTGGTGGCACTGATGGCACCATTGGCACCACTGCTGCTGGGGGCAGGCACTGGGCAAGTCCCAGGCTGCACTCAGCAGCAGATGGGAACTGGATTCAGGAGCTGAGTTCTGGAAGTGGATTGAGGAGCACAGGGATGGGGCTGGGAGGCAGAAGGGACAGAGTCCTGCTGGGACATTGGCAGGGAAGAAGAGGCTTGGCCCTGGGCATCCCTTAGCCTGCTCCTGAAGATGCCCTCCCTGGGCTGCAATCCCTTGTTGGGCAGCTGAGGCTCTCCTCTCCTCCTGTTCCTCCCTGCAGGTGTTACAAATGGAAGGGGCTCCTAAAAGCAAACTCCTTTCATCAATGTAGTACAGCAGAGCTCTGCTGACCCAGGGTGGTCACTCAGCCACATTTCCTCAGAGAGTTTGCAAAAATGAGGCTTTTCATAAGATATTCATAAGAAAAACCAATAGGTTGAATGAATAAGCACAGAAAAAACCTACAGAGAAAAAAGAAGAAAAAAAAAAAAACAAAAAACCCAAACCCCAACAATCAAACGAAAAAGAGAAACCAATGACAAGGAGAAAATACATAGAATCATAGAATGGGAAGGTTGGAAGGGACCTCGAATCTCAGCCAGTTCCAACCCCCTGCCACAGGCAGGGACACCTCCCACTAGCAAAGGTTACTCAAGGCCTCATCCAATCTGGCCTTGAACACATCCAGGGAGGGAGCATCCACAACCTCCCTGGGCAACCTGTTCCAGTGCCTCACCACCCTCACTGTAAAGAACTTCCTCCTAACATCCAGTCTAAATCTCCCCTCTGCCAGTTTAAGCCCATTGCCCCTTGTCCTGTCATTGCAGGACCTTGTAAATAATCCTTCCCCAGCCTTCCTGTAGGCCCCCTTCAGATACTGGAAGGCTACTATCAGGTCCCCTCGAAGCCTTCTCTTCTCCAGGCTGAAGAGCCCCAACTCTCTCAGCCTGTCCTCATAGGAGAGCTGCTCCAGCCCTCTGATCATCTTTGTGGCCCTCCTCTGGACCCGCTCCAACACTTCCATGTCCTTCCTGTGCTGAGGGCTCCAGAACTGCACACAGTACTCCAGGTGGGGTCTGACGAGAGCAGAGTAAAGGGGCAGAATCCCCTCCCTTGCCCTGCTGGCCACGCTGCTCTTGATGCAGCCTAGGACTCGGTTGCTGTCTGGGCTGCATGTGCACACTGCAGGCTCATGTTGAGCTTTTCATCAACCCAGACTCCAAGGTCCTTTTCCTCAGGGCTGCTCTCAGCCATTCCCCACCCAGCCTGGAGTTGTGCTTGGGATTGTGCCTACCCAGGTGCAGGACCTTACACTTGGCCTTGTTGAATTTCATGAGGTTGGCCTGGGCCCACCTCTGCAGCCTGTCCAGGTCCCTCTGGATGGATCCCTGCCCTCTAGCAAGTCGACTGTGCCACACAGCTTGGTGCCATCTGCACACTTGCTGAGGCTGCACTGATTCCTCTGTCCATGGCACTGACAAAGATGTTAAACAGCACTGGTGCCAGCACTGACCCCTGAGGGACACCACTTGGCACTGGTCTCCAGGTGGACATTGTGCCCTTGATCACCACTCTCTGTGTGCCACCATCCACCCAATTCCTTACCCAGCAGTGCTCCACCCATCCAGTCCATGTTTTTCCAGTTTGGTGCCCAGGATGCCATGTGGGACAGAGTCAAATGCCTTACTCAGGTCCAGGTAGATGCCATCAGTTGCCCTTCCCTTGTCCACTGTCGCTGTGACTTCATCATAAAAAGCCACTAAATTTGTCAGGCAAGATCTGCCCTTGGTGCAGCCATTGCTGGTTCCCACCAATCACCTCTGCTTTGTTTGCCATTTGCCTTAGCAGAGCTTTCAGCAGGATCTGCTCCATGATCTTGCCAGGCACAGAGGTGAGGCTGACTGCTCTGTAGTTTCCAGGCTCATCCTTTTTTCCCTTGCAGATGTGTGCTGTGTTTGCCCTCCACCAGTCAGCAGAAACTTCACCACTCTGCCATCACCTTTCAAATATGATGCACAGTGGTTTGGCAACTTCATCTGCCAGTGCCCTCAGGACCCGTGGCTGGATCTCATCAGGCCCCATGGACTTGTGCACATTTGCAAATTGCAAAGCTTTGGAAAGTTCTGAGTGGTTAGAAAGCAGCCAGTAGGGAAGTCTGTAGGTGACCTAAGCTATCCCCTGCCAATGCTCCAGCATCCCAACAGCCATTTCCCCTGCTCTTCTCCTTTGGGATTCTCTGGTGCAGCTCTGCCTGCTCCTTGAATTCCCAGAGTCTCTAACAAAGCTGTGGTCTGGTAGCACAATGACATTATTAGAGAACTTAGCCTGCAGCAAGAGATGAATTAGAGTCAACCTTAGGAGACACCAAATATTTACTTTAGGAGGAAAAAAGTAAAAGGAAAAATATTATTTCATAAGCCAAAAAATGGTTCCCTTGGCCCTTAAAAGATGTTTCGAAGCCATCCCAGTAATTACAAAGCACACCAGATAATGCTGAGCCCTGAGCCTGTGACCCACTTCTTCTGGGGGCCACCTCAGCCCTGGGCCTGTGCCAGGGTGACTGAGTCCCATGGATGGGCAGCTCTGGCTGATGGTGGTTGCTGCCTTGCAGTGGCTGCTCAGAGGCAAGCTCTGAACTGAACAAGCTGAGTGCCTGTGCTGACCTGCTAGAGGGTAGGGAAGCTTTGCAACAGGGTCTGGACAGGTGAGACCCACGGGCCAAGGCTCATTGGGTGAACCTCAGCAAAGCCAGTTCCTGCACCTGGGTCACAACAACCCCACGGCAAGCTACAGACTTGGGCATGTGTGGCTGGAAAGCTGCAGCTGGGAGAGAGACCTGAGGGTGTTGGTTGGTAGTCTGCTGGACACTGATCCAGCAGTGCCCAGGTGGCCAAGAAGGCAAATGCCATCCTGGCTTGGATCAGAAACAGGGCGACAGGCACAGGAGGTACCCATCCCCCTGTGCCCAGCACTGGGCAGGCCACAGCTTGAGTGCTGTGCTCAGCCCTGGGCCCTCACTGCAGGAAGGACACTGAGGGGCTGCAGCCTGTGCAGAGCAGGGCAGGGAGGCTGGAGAAGGGCCTGGGGCAGCTGGGGGTGAGGAGGGGCTGAGGGAGCTGGGGGTGTGCAGGCAAGAGAAGAAGAGGTTGAGGGATCCCAGAGCAGTGTTGGAGTCACCATCCCTGGGGGCCTTCCACCCCCCACCCCTGTGCTCACGAATGCACTTCCAGACCCAGCACTAACCAGTGGCCACATGAGTTGCCAAGGAGCTCCAGATCCCCATGCATGCCAACCAGCATCCTCCTCTGATTGGGGTGGGACAGCTGCCACAGAAGCGTTTTGGTTGGAAGAGACCTTTGAGATCAGCAAGCCCAAGTGTTACCCAGCAGGGCCAGGGCAGGGCTGAGTTGTGTCCCTCAGCACCACTGCCCTGCTCTGCTCTCCCTGGCTTCGCAGCCCTGTAGTGTTAATGGAGATAATGAGGCAGAGCAAGAGCCGTGGGCCACAGGGAAGAGTGGGGACAGGTCCTTGCTGTACAACCTGTCACAGTGTGGAAGTGCTGTCAGAGCTGCAGCAGCACAGGAGCAGATGCCAGTCCTCTCAGCAACTGCTTTAATGAGGAGTCTCCCCAACGTGGGGCAGCTGCCAAAGGAGAGTCCCAGGACACACCAACGTGACAGAGCAGTGCCAGCCTCATTAGCAGCAGATGGAAGCCCAGCAAGAGAGATCTTCTGCAAGCAGAAAGGATGATCACATCAGCTGTGAATGCTGTGCTAGGGACTGGCACAGCAGGAAAAATGGGATTAAGAAGCCTCCTACAAGAGTGTGTGTGTGACTTGAGGAGGCACAGCTGGAAAGATACAGGTCCTAGTGTGATAAATGTGGCATGGACATCAGTCCAGTGAAGAGCAGCCAGATCCTTCCTGTCTGCCCTGAGAGCTTCCTAAGTGACTTGCTTCTAATCCATGAGAGTGGATCTGGCAGTACCCTTTGAGACCTGGCACCTTTGTAGTGGGAGTGAATGAAGAGAGCCCAGCTCTGGGAGAGGCACACACTCCTCACAGGTGCTCAGAGTGGAGCCTTCTGGGGCAGATGAATGCTCACAGGCAGGGTTTGGCCCTGCCATCCCACTGTTTTGCTGCCTCCAGCTCCTGCCTTAGCATGTTTACCTCATGGCAATTTAGATTTAGGCACCTTGGGACATAAACTGCTCTGACTTTGCTCTGAGAACCTCTCAGGGGACTGTGGTCAGCTGCAGTGAAACATCTAAAGCAACCCTCCAGATAGATGCTGATAGGACACACTTGGGGCATACAGCTCTAAGGGTGTGATGCCATTGAGATGCCTTAGGCAGGGACCTCTGCATGTAGCTGTAATCACAGAATCACAGAATGGCTTCAGTTGGGAGGCACCTTAAAGACCATCCAGACCTAACCCCTGCCATAGGCAGGGACCCCTCCCACTAGACCAACTATTCATCCAGCCTGGTCTTGGACACTTCTAGGCACGAGGCATACCCTGGTAAAAACTGAACTTCTGTCCTTCTGGCATGGCACCCTCCCCTGCCCTGGTGACACAGGGAGTAAGAATCTGCAGAATCTTAGAGTGGTTTGGGCTGACAGAGACCTTAAAGACCATCTAGTTCCTGTCCCCTGCCATGGGCAGGGACACCTCCCACCAGCAAAGGGTGCTCAAGGCCTCATCCAGCCTGACCTTGAACTCCTCCAGGGAGATTGTGGAGCACAGAAGACCTCCAGGGAGGCTGTGGAGACACACAACCTCCCAGGGCAACCTGTGCCAGTGTGTTCCCATCCTCACTGCAAAGAATTTCCTCTTGGTATCTAGTGGAGAGTAGAGCAGAAGCCACCAAGCAGCTCTTAAAGCAGGCTGAGCTGGGCTGCCCTGAGCGCAGTGCTCGCAACCTCTCTGCGTCTGCATTTTAACCTGATTTTCTACAGCTCTCCACATCCTTCCTGTTTTGGTTTTTTTTTTTTTATTATTATGGTTGGAAATATTAGGTGCTCTGAATGGAAATATTAGATGCTCTGCATGCTAATTCTTCCCTGTCACACTTCCCCTGCCTCTGTGCCCGTGGCCAAATGATCCCAGAGTATCAGCTGCTTTGTCTCCCGGAGAATACTCCGCTTGTGAAAGCTCATCTTTATTTATCAGGAATTGTGTCAACAAGCCTTTAAAAACCCAGCTGATCTCTATTGCCTGCTTACTGAAAAATCAAAAGAGCCTGCAGGAAATCGGGTAGAACAACCATTAGATTAAATAAAAGCTGCTTCCTTCCATCTCCCTCCAGTCCCTAATCTTCTCGGCAGAGCGCGGAACGCTCGCTGCGTTAATCTATGGCACACGGGAGGCTGTGCTCGTGGGCTGCAACCAGAGCAGCTCCTATCCTGGATAATTGAGCAACACATTTTATTGTTCTCATCGTTTTCACAGGCTACATTGTCTTGTTGGAGAGAGGTGGGGTAGGGGAAAGGGGAGGGAGGATTTTCTGCATTGCTGAGCCCAGGGGGAAATACAAGTTCCTCCCACCAGCTCTGTGGCAAAGATGTTCCCAGCAGCTGATGCTGTGAGCCTCTGGCAGCAGGTAGCAGGGAATTTCCAGCCTGTCCTGGGCAGCTCTCCATGCTGCCAGGCTGTAGGCAGCAGCCACAACCCATCTGAATTTTTAATGAAGTGAAAAATTGAAAAGAACAAGAGACAATGTCTGAGAACAAAGCCACAGGAGGCAGTCTGACCTTCACCTGTTGGAGCAAAGGAGCCCTGGAGCACTGCTCTCCATCCTTTGGGAGGTGACCTGAGGTTCCAGTGCCAGGTGTGGCTGCTTGCCTAAGCTTGAGCAGGGCAGATTTAGACGAGATGAGGAAGAAATATTTACACTGGAGGTGAGGAGACACTGGCACAGGTTGCCCAGGGAGGCTATGGATGCTCCCGACCTGGACATGTTCAAGGCCAGGCTGGATGGGGCCTCGAGGACCCTGGGCTGGTGGGAGGTGTTCTTTAAGGGTCTTTAAGGTCCCTTCCAACCCAACCCACTCTGTGACTCTGTGATTCTCTCCTCAGCTCCATCCACCCCCAGTCCATCTGTCCCCTTTCTATAACCTCAGAGCTAAAACTCCCTCTTCACAGCTGCAATTCCGGAGCAGAGCTGCAGAAAGATCAGCACAGAGAGAGTCCTAAAGACCTGAGGTGTCATCTTTCACAGACTGACTTCCTGCAGATTTACCAGCTGCACTTCTCACTCTGGGTCCAGGTCTTCTCTACCTAAGTGCTCTGCTGGTGCTGTGGATGCTGCAAGCTGGGGATGCAAAGTTACAGCCTCCCCAGACCTGAGGACAGGATCTTTGTCTCTCAGCAGACTCCTAAGGTGCTCAACCACAGGGGAGGAAGCCAGACCTTGCAAAAGAAGCAGCTACACAGCTCCTGATTTACTTAGCTCTAAGCCTTGCTTTGTTTGCTGTGTTCAGTCCCAACCCACTGCACCAACAGACCTTTAAGGCCCCACCTCCCAGCTGGCACACTGTCAGGCAAGATCTGGACAGGCTGGAGAGCTGGGCAAAGGGAGACCCAATGAGGTTCAGCAAGAAGAAATATGGAGTCCTGCACCTCGGGGGAACAAGGCACAGGTGAGGGCTTGATCTGCTGGAAAGCAGCTCCACGGAAAGGGACCTGGGCATGCTGGTGCTAACAAGTTACCTGTGGGACAGCAATGTGCCCTTGTGGCCAAGGCCAGCGGTGTCCTGGGGTGCACTGACAAGAATGTGACCAGGAAGTTTATCTTCCCCTTCTGCTCTGCCCTAGTGAGGCCACATCTGGAGTCCTGGGTCCAGTTTGGGCTCCCCAGTTCAGGAGAGACACGAAACAGATGGAGAGTGTCCAGGGGAGGCTGCAGAGCTACTGAGGGGCCTGAACCAGCTCTATGAGGAGCTGAGAGCCCTGGGGCCAAAAGCCTGCAGAAGACTGAGAAGGGATCTTATGGATATTTATAAATATCTGAAGGGCAAGAGCCTGGGGCCAGACTCTGCTCAGTGGTGCTCAGGGACAGGCCAAGGGGCAATAGGCACAGACTGGCACCCAGGAGGTTCCACCTGAGCAGGAGGAGAAAGTTGTTTGTTGTGAGGGTGCTGGAGGCCTGGAGCAGGCTGCCCAGAGAGGCTGTGGAGTGTCCTTGTGTGGAGAGCTTCCAAGGCCAGCTGGGCACTGTGCTGCTGGGCAAGCTGCTGGGGGTGCCCTGCTGGAGCAGGGCTGGCACTGGAGCATCTCCAGAGGTCCCTCCCAACTCCTACCATTTTGTGGTTCTATGCCTGCAGTGTTGTGGGTCGCTCTAGGACTGAAGTTGAACTCATCACAGGAGAAGGGCTGTGGGATCCTGAATGTCTCTCTTGCACTGTCATGGGGAAGATAAAGGTCTCCTAAGCCTGGTGTGCCACCCTGTACCTCTGTTCCAAAGCATGGAGAACCGGAGTGCAGCTTGCTTTCATTGCTTGAATTCTGACTGCTGCCTGCCTGGAGACAGAGAGAAGATGACAAAAGGGTTTACTGCAAATGGATTAGAGAGAAAGGAGGCAAAGATCGGCAGCTACCAGTTTCAAAGACACTTGATGTGTCAGTGTCTGGGGCTTGCTCTGCCCTTGCACCTGTGTACATAGGTGAGACCAGGACCCAGCCCATGGCAATGAGCCTTGCTGAGGAACAGAGAGAAGAAAACTGGCATCAGCTCCTAGCTCACACTCATCATCTTCTGGGCTAAAGCTGCCTCTCTCCTGATTAAAGCAGAGTGTGTCTGGGTGCCCCCACCCAGGCAGCAGCAGTGGCCTTTCCTAGGAGCCTGGCCCACAAGCCCCAGGTGCTGGTGTCACCAGGGGAGCACCCTCAGATAGGCACAGGAACACCAGCTTGGAGTAGTTTGGATGCTCCCTTTGGACACAGCTCCAGGCCTGCGTGAGAACCTTCCACCCAGTGTCACAGGAGCTCTTCCCAGCACAAGAATCCGTGGCTGGCCCAGTCACTTCCCAGTGGGAGAGAATGGCCAGAGGCATGTGGAGAAAGCTGGAGGGACTGTGTAGGGCTGAGTGCCTAAGCCTTGTGTAGGCTTTGAGCAAAGGCTAAGGGCCACATTCCACTGAACCACACCTTGCTGATGAGGGAAGGGGAAAGGTGGCAGTCTGGCATATCACAAGCCTGAGTTTAATGAAAGAAGGAGATTCTGCGGTCCCCTTGCCCCACTGATGCATTCTCCAAGCTGTTCAAAGCAGACAAGGTTCCTGCCCCAAGCCCTGGTAGATGCTCCCAGCCCTCAGCTTATCAGGAGTCTACGTCTGTCACCCAGACAGCCCCAGCTGCTAGACTCTGCTTGCTTTCCTGCCCTTCTCCTTGATGAGGGTAGTTTGCCCAGATGGCTACAGCACACAACCCCAGGGCAAAGGTTGTCCTAGAGGAGTCTTCTGGTGTTGAAGATCTGTCTGGTTCAGCAGAGCTCAGCTGCAGCTCTTCAGATGCAAAGTGAGCTGGCTGGGGAACGAGTCCTCTGCGCTGCAGAGCAGGAGGAATTTACACATTTCCCACAGCTCAGGGATTTTGTTTCTAAAAGCAGTGAATAGGCCCAGTGAAGCCAGCAGCTTTGCTTTATTCATCTGCATTGCTATGAAAAGATCCACAACATTTTCAGCTGGAAAGGTGGCTGCCGCCTTCACAGTCTCACAGTCTCACCAAGGTTGGAAGAGACCTCAAAGATCATCAAGTCCAACCCGTTACCACAGACCTCAAGACTAGACCATGGCACCAAGTGCCATGTCCAAACGCACCTTGAACACCTCCAGAGACGGTGACTCCACCACCTCCCTGGGCAGCCCATTCTGACACTTCTGCCCAGGATGGTGTGCTGGAAGCCATCCAGATGGATCTGGACAGGCTGGAGAAGTGGGCCCATGAAGTTCAACAAGGCCAACTGCAAGGTCCTGCGACTAGGTCAGGGCAGTGCCAAGCACAGATCTGGGCTGGGTGAGGAGTGGCTGAAGAGCAGCCTGGACAAGAAGGCCTTGGGGTTGTAAGTTGGTGCCCAAGTGCCCAGCAGGCAGCACTGGTGGCTGGCAGCACAGAGGCAGCTGTGTGCTGGTTGCAGGTAGAGCAGGGAGAGCAGCAGCACAGGGAGGGGATTCTGCCCCTCTGCTCTGCTCTGCTCAGCCCTCACCTGCAGCACAGCCTCCAGCTCTGGAGGCTGAGAGAGTTGGGGCTGCGCAGCCTGGAGAAGAGAAGGCTCCAGGGAGAGCTCAGAGCAGCCTTGCAGTGCCTGAAGGGGCTGCAGGAGAGCTGGGGAGGGACTTTGGGCAAGGGCTGGGACAATGGCTTTGAACTGGGAGAGGGGAGATTGAAAGTGGAGATGAGGAAGAGATTGTTGAGAGTGAGGGTGGGGAGAGACTGGCACAGGTTGCCCAGGGAGGCTGTGGCTGTGCCCTCCCTGGAGGTGTTCAAGGCCAGGCTGGATGAGGCCTTGAGCAGCCTGTGCTGGTGGGAGGTGTCCCTGGGCATGGCAGGGGTTTGGAACTGCATGGTCTTCAAGGTCCCTTCCAACCCAAGGATGCACACTTTCTGATACAGCCCTGAACTTGACACCACTCATCCCTTTTGTTTAGGTTTCTGTCTCCCACCTGACAGGGGCAGGATGCAGAGCCCCTCGATGCTGGGTGCTATCTGGCAGGTGCTCCTGTTTCTGCTGCAGGGAGGGCAGAGCTTAGCTCCACAGGTCTAGCACCATTTCAGCCTCCCCAATGCTCCTAAGCCCTTCTAACTCATCCTGCAGCCTCTCAACCTCATCTTGGAGCTGTGCTGTTCGGCCTAGGAGATCACCTACCTGAACACACCTCACAGCTGTACTCAGAGCTGCCTCTGCCCCCTGGGCACTGCCTCAGCCCCCGGGGCACCACCTCGGTTTCACAGGGTTGTGAGCTGTGGGGGTCATGCCAGAGGGGCACCCAAGGGCCTGCTCACCCTTCTAACTGCAGAGCCCTAGTCTAACCCTGAGCCCCAGCCCAGCATGGTAGAAGGTCCAGAATTCTGCTCAGAAAACACATATCCAGGACATGTCTCAGACATACTCACACCCTAGATACACATACTCACCTCACACCCCAGACATACTCACCTCACAGCCCAGACAGACATACTTACACCCCAGACACACATACTTGCCTCACACCCCAGACAGACATACTCACCTCACAGCCCAGACATACTTACACCCCAGACACACATACTCACCTCACACCCCAGACATACTCACCTCACAGCCCAGACAGACATACTCACCTCACAGCCCAGACAGACATACTCACCTCACAGCCCAGACAGACATACTTACACCCCAGACAGACATACTCACCTCACACACCAGACACACATACTTGCCTCACACCCCAGACACACATACTCGCCTCACACCCCAGACAGACATACTCACCTCACAGCCCAGACAGACATACTCACCTCACAGCCCAGACAGACATACTCACACCCCAGACACACATACTTGCCTCACACCCCAGACAGACATACTCACCTCACATCCCCCACTCCCTTCCCCTCTTTCCCGGGCTGACACAAACCAGGAACCAGCACAAACCCCTGGGACCTGTCAGTCTGGACAGCAGCACTGGGCTTTAAACCTGCTTTGTGTCCTGATGGACACAACTCCTGTCTCACCTGTGGCAGCCCATGCTGAGCACCTCCATCTTCTGTATGAATGACCCAGAGCTGGCTAATTGTGGTCTTTTATCTGTTGCTACTGGACTAACACTCTCTGGGCAAAATGCTTATGTTAGGATTTGGTAAGCAAGCTGCTTGCTTGTTTGCTGAGTTTGGCTTGCTTGCTTGCTACCTGCCCCTGCCCACCGCATGTAGCTGAAAGCCTGCCTGGGCACCCACCAGCAGACACTGGCGCTGCCCGCCTCCCGAACCGAGCCCGGGTCTGGAACTGTTTTCCCAGCTCTGGGAAGCAGCTGCCCGCCTGAGCCCAGCCGAGCCTTGGACAGCTCCACCCCAGCCGCAGCCTAACGGCCTCGGGTTACCGAGGAGCGCTCCTGCCAAACGGAGCCAGCCCTTGTGAAGCACCCCCTGGGCTGCCCCAACCATCAACCTGGACCCTGCCTCATCCAGGTGGCTGTGGCCAATCTGGTAGCACCCTGTGAGCCACGGAAAGCGTCGCCGTCTGCCGTGCCTGCGGATGCCGGAGCTGACGTGCCCTGCTGAAACTGCAGGGGGCGCTGCAAAGCCTTCCCCGCAGCAATACTCCCCTACCCCTGCCTGCAGCAGCCTCCAGGCCGTCGGAACTGTCTTTGAATTGTGCAACCACACAGTACTTTGGATCTGTGCTGGTTTGAGGCTGACTGGAATATTTTAATAAAAATTAGATGCTGGGCTGTGAAAAGCAAACAGTGGTGATGTTTGCTGCACTCATAGGCTTGCTGAGATGGATAAAAACAAGAGCACAAATACAGATAAGACAGAGAGAATCTCGGTCTCTGGCTGCTGGTGTGTCTGCTGGGCTCTGCTGAGTAACCCAACTAACCACTCTACTTCTAACTCCCCTGACTGAGCCTCCAAACTCACCTAGTGTGTAAGCCAGACCCTGGGGTAAGGTAGAGGGGTGGGGAGAAGGTGGGAGGGTGGTTGGAAGCCCCTCCTGGGGACTCTGATTTCTGGGAGGGGGATTGTGTTTCTGTATTCCCTTTAACTTGTCTCTGTCTGTAACTATTCCTGTCTATTGTGTCTACCTCTGCTTGTACATTGTGCTGAGCTGTAAATAGAGCTTCAGTCCTTAACTTCCAGACGGCTGAATCTAGCCTGACTTTCATAGTGTGAGGGGGCAGGGAACTCCCAAACTATCACAGGTTTACAGATGTTGACATCTCAGGACACTGAGTGTGAGCAGCTTGAACCCTTTCTCCAAAGTTGATAAAGTTTAGCTGTAGGCAGCTGCAAACCCGTTCCGCATTACCCCTGGAGGGCGAGCAGCAGACTGCACCACAGGAATCTCTTCTCAAGCTGAGGACTGTTTCCAGGTTTTCTGATGTTGCTTTCATTGCTCTGATTTGCATACCAACGTCCTGCAGCGCCAGCGTTGGCACCGGATAGCCCAGCCTGTGTGCACTGCCTCTAAATACCGTTGGGGAACTTTTTTTTTTTTCTTTTTTATAGTAATAAAAAATGTTTATTACTTTTTATATTGGCCTCCCCATAGTTCATATTTAATAATAACAGTACTACACCTGGCACCATCACCACCACCAGTGCAGAGCCCCCTGTGAGGCAGCCTCATGCGGTGACAGCCTGTGCCTGTGTTACAACCTGGGTGCAGGAGGACAGGGTGCAGGGTTTGTGTTGGCACTGGTGGCACTGGGTCGCACTGCTGGAGTTAATTCCATTCAAGAACACTCTTTGGGGTCCAGATAAATAACATCCATGGCCTTTCCCTCATCCACTCAGCAGCTGGATCACCTTGTCAGAGACTGAGATCTGGTACATCGAGGAGGTCTTGCTTTTCATGGAGCCAGGTGGACCAGACCTGCTCACCCTGCTGCCCTGCCTGTGCTGCTCTCCACAAGTCCTCTATGTTCCCTGGCACTCCTGGACCCCCTTCTGTCCTGGACTCAGGAGAGTTGGGGTATGTTTGGTATGGAGTCAGACTCCATGGCAAGTGGCACCCAAGGCAAGTGCAGCTGTCCGGTAGCATACTGGCCTCGTGCTTTTTAGGCCAGTGGGCTGATGGTTTTGAGGGTCACCTAAAGAGAGGGTAAAAACCTGGTAAGGTTGGCATGTTTGGAGCTGGCTATGAGACACAGTCCAGCAAGAGAGCTGTGCAGGGGGGTTGTGAAGAGCCTTTGTGCAGGTGCTACCTTGTTGGTGACTGGCAGCAGGTATGGTTGTGTGCAGTGACTGGGTAAGCCGTAGATGCCATATGGGCAGGAGGTGGCACTGGTAGATTGGTGCAGGCAAGCACCGGGGGTGTGCTGTAGGGCTGAGAGTGGGTTGCAGGCTGTTGTGTTGCAGTGTGAGGCACTGGTGAGGCTGCTACAGGCAGGCAGAGCAGAACAGTGTGTGTGTGATGTAGGAGAGGTGTGAGTGTGTGTGGGTGTGTGGGGAGGGTGAGTGCAGTGGCGTTGAGCTGTGGGCTCTAGGCTGGGAGTGGCGGGCCCGGGGCTGGTCGCTGCAGGGGCTGTAGGGGGCGCTGTGGTACAGGAGCTGCAGGATACCTGCTGTGGCCCAGCAGCCAGCAAGGGAGTGCAGTGCAGATGGTCCCAGGCTTGGGCTCCTCTCGGGAGGACTGTGCCTTGCGAATCCATTCTGCCCTCACTGCACCCAACCCCAATGGTCTTACAGGCACCACCTCAAGCTCCCCTCCTCATAGGGCCTGCTCCAAACAGGGCTCCCCTTACCCTTCTGGGGCCTCTTCTCTTGTTCCACAGCCTCCTGAAGGCCATCCTTGCCTGCCCATCTGGCCAA